>JARYZH020001612.1:0-25251 GCA_030021035.2 Notholithocarpus densiflorus | reverse complement strand
CAAATTTTGTTCATTTCATGGTCTCAAAATTAGATTTTGTAAATCTAGAACAAAAAAATGCCCATTTAAAATTTTGAAATAATATAACAGTCCATACACTGATGGATAAAATAAATATATAAAAAGGCTAAAATGAGGATTTCGTCCTTAAATTTGATTGAAATTCATTTAATTACTCTAACTTTGCTTTCTTTTAATTAATTTTTTTAAATTTCAAATTTATTTAATTCAGACCTTTCATCCAATTACATTTATAAAAAAAAAAAAATTTTGAGGTTAAATATACAATTAAAATGAAAAAAAAAATTATCACATAAAAAATATATATATTTTTATTATTACAGATTTTTTTCGGAAAATATTTTTTAATGGCAATATTTTAACAAAATTAATCAGAAAACTTAAAAATTCAAGTAAGATTAAAAGATTTAAATAAATTTTATTCAAACTTAGAACGTGCCATTTACAGGCTGATACAAATTGGAGAGAGAGAGAGGCACTGACTTGTATCGCGAACTGTAGCTTTTACAGTGTACCCACGTTGGAGCAGGTGCTTGACAAGCCATGATGCTATGTAACCCGAAGCTCCAGTCACACACACCACCTTCTCCTCTCCACTCATCCTCCCTGTGACTCTCTGTCTCTCTCTGTATGTTAAAGTGTAGCTATTGACTTGGTTGTGTGTGTGTCAGTGTGTGTGTTAGTGCTTTTATGGGGAGGAGTGATAGCAGGTTTAGTGTTTGTCCGAGTCAGGACCGAGTGATGAGTGGCCTTATTTTGTTGTTGTTGAGAAACATGAGTGGCTTTGGTTAACGATTGAAGTTAACCTTTTTTTTTATTTTTTTTTTGAGCAAAATGATTGAAGTTACTTGTACCTACTACCTAGAAAGTCCTACTACAATGAAAAGGTCTTTGACAATGACCCCATAGAAATGGGTGTTTCTTTTTTTTTTCTTTTTTTTTCTTTTTTTTTTAAATTTTATTTTTTATGTCTATTTGGTAGAGTTGTTAAACAACCTATTTTCAATTTTTAAACAATATTACACATTTTTTTACACACTTTTTCGTCCACACGTATTTCAAAAAATATAAACAACATTACTTAAACTTTTTTACCAAACGAACCCTAAAAATGAGTGCTAAAAATGAGTGTTATATTGTTTTAGTAAAACCCATATTCTAAGAGCATATGCAGGCATGTCTAAATTTTGGTTATTTTTTGACATTAAACAGTGATATGATATTTATAATCAATCTATTTTTTTAAATACACTTTTCAATAAATTCTTTATCTTTTCTTTATTTCATTTAAATATTATTTTTTCATTTATTTTTTATTTTTTTTATTCTTCCTCTATTTATTCTCAACAATTATATTTTTCAATAAAAAGTGTTACGTTAACAACATTTTTTATAATACTTTCACAAGAATCATAACAAAATCTTATGCGGAAAGTTGTTATTAGTTCTAATTTGAAACTCACCATTGAAATTATTTTTTTACTTACCAATATTAGCTAATAACAATTTATTACTTAAGATTTATTGTGAAAATATTGTGGTAGGATTTTTCAATTGTAATTTCTTATTCTTTATATTATTTTTCCTTTCTTTCATCCATACGTTTTTTTTTTCTTTTTCTTTTCTTTTCTTTTTCTCTTGTTTTTCTCCACCACGCACGTATACCCACTCCTATCTCTATCCTCCCTTTTTTTTTCTACTTCTTTTTTCCTTTTCTCCTTAATTCCAGAACCTTTCTCTCTCTTTCTTTCTCCAACTTTCTCTTCCTTTTATCAATTTGGAGCGGAAGGCGCGGGTTGGCACAGTAAACGTTGTTGTGAATGTTTCTAGCCATGGTGAGAGGAGAGAGAAAGAATTGTTTTTTATTGAGTTGTATGATTTTTTTTAGTAGAAAAATTCATTTGAAATTGCTACATTATTCTCTAGATCAAGACAACTATTGTAGCAACTTCAAAAAAAAATTGGAAAAGTTTTGCTTTTAGAGAAGCTATTGGAGTGAGTTTTTTGTGTGTTTGTTCTCCAAAATTGGTTTTACAGAACTTATTGGAGATGCTCTTAACTATGATAAATTTATTTTGATCAATTTTATTGGACTATAGTGCCTGTAATTTTTTTTCTTTTTAAATTTTATTGAAAAAAAAACAGTTAAAAGTTATATGCAATTCATAAAAGCTACTCCAAATTGATAAAAGCTAATAAGGAGAATACCCAATAGCATCTATCTCCCCTCCCTCTGCATTTGTTTTTAGAAATACTATATTTCACACCACTTTCTTCGAAATAATACATTTCTTGACATTTTCATTCAATAAATATTGAGTGATAGGTTGTTACATGTTATTATTAATGAATAAAAATTAGTTTTGATAAGTTCGAATAAAAATTAGTTTTGATAATTCAAATTAAAACCAATAACTTAACATCTATGATTTATTGTAAAAATATTGTCATTTTAAAACTTTTTTTTTACAATGTTATAAACCAAAACCTTATTCCAATTAACTCAACTGATATAATCTTTGATGGTTAAATAAGAAATCTAAGATTCAATATCTGCCTACACCAACCATCGATTGGTGTCTTGATACAATGATAAATAGAACAATCATCAGAAAGTCATAGGTTGAAACTTCATTAAAAAAAAGAAAGTAAAATGAGTGACACCAAAAACCAATTGGTGTCTTGATACGATGATAAATAGAACAATCATTAAAAAGCCATAAGTTGAAACTTTATAAAAATAAAAATAAATAAATAAAAAAAGTGAAATGAGTGATGTATATTAATGGTGGATGTGAGAATCAATACCTAAATTTATACAATCCCCTGAAATATTTTTAGACATTTATTTTCATGACTTATTAATGTGTTAAGTTGTAATTGGTAGATAAAAAATTAATAGTTACTTACTTCTGCATTATATTTGTGGGGACAAATAACCAAGAGTCACACAACTTGGGCTGTGGGCTTTTTTAATTAAAAAAACTTACTTAATGGGCGGACAAGTCTTCAGCCTTCTCTTCATTTTTTCTTCTTCTTCTAATTCATGGGAAATTGTTTTCTTGTTGGGTAAATAGGCTTGGGTTTAAGATATTTTGGACATGTTTGCATAAAAAAATATTAAGTCATTAGATTTTAATTAAATATATTAATTTATATAAGTTAAATATGTGTTTATATAGTACTAGGTCTCATCACACGCGCTTCGCGCATGCAGAGAGTTTTTTTTTTTTTTTTTTTAATAATTTAGTATCATAATTTTCCTTTCATTCATCTTTTTTGGTGTCATAAATTTCAAAGGTTCTTTTTTTTTTTTTTTTGAATTTTAGTTAAATTTGGAAAAGCAGTTTTTTCTACCGAGTCGATCTTGAAAACCTAAAAAGATTACAAAAGTGAAAGAACTATTTCACTATAAAAAAATCCAATCATAAATCAAATATGTAAGAGGATGAAGAAAACTTGATAGGATATACATTTTGACTTATGACATGGTGTTTTACTATGCTGAAACTTCTAGTAGTGATTTCTCTGTTCAATCTGAAGAAACATAAGAATCAAGAGGTGTGAGATGTTAAAGTTTCACATAATGGAATCAATTTCTGTATTAAGGAACATACTTTTGGATTCACTACTGTCCACTGAAAATCTGTTGTGAATTTGAGTTTGTTGAATGTCCATAGAGATTTTTTTGTTCAAAATAAAAGAGAATGTAGAAGAAGCAAAAGGATAAAATAGAGTGCATTTGTTTAAATTTAAAAAATGATAAGAGATGAGGAGGAAAATAGAGTGACTTTATTTAAATTTCAAAAAGAATAAAAGATAATGAGATTGTAAACTTCTGAGAACATGAGTTTAGTGGGAGGTTTTAAATTGTGAGGTTTTATTTTACTAATTTGTCCCCCTTAATTGAAAACTTGTAAGTGAGCAGGGAGTGGATATTTTAGGATATCTAAGACTTAAGAGTCCACGGCTTAGACGACTTGGAAGCCAGCTTAGAAGCCCTTTAAATAGCAATATAAATGCACACATACACATAAAGTAGAGGTAATTCCAAAATGGTACATCGGTATCAAAATATTTCATTTCCTTGACTAAAGCAAAACGGTTTTTGGTACGATATTGTCTCCTTTGATAGATGGACAACACCTTTGCACAAAAGAATAGTCTCTAAGCATTCTAGAGCTAAGTAATATTCATTTATCAAAAGTCTCTTTACAATTGAGATTTACAACTATTTATACTACTAACTACGCAAGCATCCAAGCCTTGCTTGGTAGTTCTGCCTTAACTAACTATTAGGGTTTAAACAAGTACGTTTTTTCCATCATGAATCTTTTTTTTTTTTTTGGGAGGAAGTTTCCATCACGAACTTACATCATCAAAAACTACAAGTTCATTGCTTTAGTACCAAGTCTTTATAGTGATGAGCGGCCCCACTTTTAAAATGCTAATATAGAAAACGAACTATTTATGGGGAGTGTTTAATATAATCTATATGTAAATATATTTAAAAGCTAAAGCATATTGAGCCACATCAGCGACCACATCATCTGCCTATTTTCACCCATTTTTCTCTTATTTTTTACTCCTCTTCTTCTTATTAATTTTGTATCTTACCGTTACACTTCCTCCAACCTTTCTCCTTTCCTTTTACCTTTTCGTTTCTCCACTAGTCTCAATTTTAATGTCACTCTTCCTTTATTCATTCATCTTCCTTTTATTTTAGCTCTTCTTATCCCCATCCTATTACTATAAACTTGTTATTCTTTCTTCCATTTTATACATATTTTCCCACACAAAAAAAGGTTATTACTCTCTCTCTCTCTCAATTTTTTTGTGAATTTTTTATTTTTTATTTTTTTGTGTCTCTACTTTAGGTTGATGAATTTATGTATTCTTTAGAACTCTACTTTGGGTTGATGCAATTTGATTTTGTGTTTTTTAAGTTATTATCTTTTCTATTATCTTTGATTGTTAAATGTTACCCAATTGTATATAACAACAATGTATAATAATATAATGTTATTTTATTAGATAGTTTGGCTTGGATAATTTGGTTTGAGTCATGACTATATCTTTTATTTCGATTCTTCTTCTTCTCACCATAACATAATATAGAAAAATATGAATCACCTAAAAATGAATAGTATCAATCAAACAAATTCAAATAATAAAATGATGATATATTTTTTGAGATAATAAATGAAAAATAATTTTAGAAATTGTTTAATTTTTTGAGAGAATAAATATTTTCCACAAAATTTAGAGACAAATTATATATTATACCATAATTACAAAAAAATTATTTATTCTCACGCATTACATAAGTTTGCGACTAGTAATAGTAATAATCACCTTCGATTGACTATTGGTACGTAAGAAATTATTTACTATTCTCTTAAGATTCTAATAATACACGTGTACCTGCACAAGCAACTAGCATCAGTTGTATTGTAAATATATAATCTGATAGTAATGTAAAAGGAATTTATATGAAAGGCTTGCTTGCTTTCACCATCTTCCTCATATTTGTCATTCATTTTCCTTGTTTATATTATATCGACAATCCCTTCACAATTTTCGTTCTTCTTTCAGATCTTCTCAATTATATCCTCATAGTCTCCAATGGCACTTATGACTAGCAAAGGAGCGTCATCATGCTCATTCACCCACAAATACAATAACTTTGATGTTTTCTTGAGTTTTAGAGTTGAAGATACCTATCATGGTTTCACGGGCCAATTATATGACGCTTTGTGTCAGTGGGGTATTCACACCTTCATCAATGATAATCTCCCAAGAGAAGAACAAATTTCTGCACAAATTTTCAAAACCATTGAAAGCTCAATGATTTCAATAATTATATTTTCTGAAAACTATGCTTCCTCCACTTGGTGCTTGGATGAACTTAAATTATTACACTTATGCTTTTTATAAAAGTGTTTAAACAGAACCTTAGCCATGCCTGATATCCTCGGACCAGATGTTTTGGGGAAATTATTACACTTATGTTTATTATAAAAGTGTTTAAACAGAAAGTTAACACACCTTTGGGTTATTAGGTAATAACATTCCATTTGCATGATCCAATAAAACTTAAGTTATTGCAAAACCCTCTGACCAGGCACAACCCAATTAATTTCCTAGTGTCTTCTTCATATAATGTATTCATTGGAATTTAAGTTATAACAAGTCTTTGTTGTTATTCCTCACTACGAAAACGTCGAGCCTTTAACAAAAGCCTTAGTATATGAATAAAAAGTTATCTCAAACCTTAACAAAAACAAATGACAAGAATATAAATGCAAAAGGTAAGAAAGACAAGTCTATTCTTTAGTCAACAGTAGAATAAGTACATCATAAGTGTATACAGAAGCTACACTTCAACAAAAAAGGAGTGGCTACACTTAAACAAAAAAGAAAAGAAAAGAAATTTCTACAGCTACTCTTTCAAAGACTGAGAATCCTTCTCGGGACATGTAGCTTTGGCCTTGACACCCTCAGCATTAGACTTTTTCTCAGTTGCCTTGGCTTGAGAAACCACGTCCTTGATGGTAAGGGAATCCTCCGCAGATTTATCTTTAATGACTCCCTTGGAGGCCTCAACAGCTCCGATAGGGGCACTGGCAGTAGCTGTCTGCTCTGGAGGAGGGAGAGGAAGACTAATCACCATCGGAGGACTGGTCGGAAGTTCCCTGATGTGTTCAGGGAAAAACATGTTCTCGGATATCCTCAGCTCCGAATCAACAGGAACCCCTGCACGATTAAGTGCCTCCATCCAAGTCTCCGTGCAGTATTCCCTGCACACCTCAACCACCTCCTCAGCCAACCTCTCCTCCGTTTCCCTTACCCCGCGTTCGTAGGCCGCCTCCTCCGCGGACTTAGCAGCTTCCATCGCTTTTAGTGCTGCCTCTTTAGCTTTCTGCAATTCAGCTTTCAGGCTTAGCACTGCTGCTTTCTCAGTAGCCAGGTTCAGCTGGGTCGTATAGAGCTGTTTTCTCTGGTCCTCGGCCTGGGCCTCGACGTTTTTTAACCCTGCCTTGGCGCTTGAGCATTCTCGCTCTGAGATCTTAAGCTTCTCGGCCAGCTGCAATTTTTCTTCTCTCAGGCTCCCAAGAGTCTTCTCAACTTCACGGCGAGAGTGGGACTCAGCCTCGCATCTATTCTGAGCATTTCTAACCCACTCTTCGGCCACGTAGACTTGTTGAGTGACCTACATAAACAATGGCAAAGAAGACATGGATGTAAAGGCAAGCATAATAATGCCAACAAGATCCATAACCTTATAATGTCTAAATTACTGAATAAACCTAGCTTACCAAAGCCAGATCCTTCTTCAAGGACATGAAGAGCTCGGGCTGCCTGGTGCGCCGAAGGGCCTCCATATCCCGGGGAAGCAAGAGGGGTTGCTCCAAAGCCTGGGCCAGATGGACTGAGTGACCTCTTTGGGACTCCCTGATTGTGGCATCCCAGGGAATTTGAGCCCCATCTAACTCAATCCGAGGAGCCCAGAAGCGCTGCTGTCTGCGCACCTCAGCGTCTTCCCTACTATCCACAGAGCTTGCCCTATTCTCCTTAGGGTCTCTCGTCTTCTGCTGTTTGGAGCTCTTCAGAGGAATCACCTCGCCCTCTTCGATTTCCTGCATTGGCCTCTTTTTCTTCAAGTCAGGGTTGGCACGCAGTCCGAGATCAGCAGGAAGAGGAGGCGGAGGGGGTAGACTGGCAGGAGCCAAGGCCTGTGAGGGGCCCTTCGTGGCTCCTTTCTTGCCTCTATTGGCTACCAAGCCTTTTAGCGATGACCTTTCCTTGGGACTCATTTCTCCGTGCTCTTCTGAACTTGAATCTACTCGGGAAATAATAAGTGCTGGCTGGATGGCTACGGAGAGTCTGTCGGCGTCGTCCTCGGAGTCCGAAAGTTGCACCGGCCTTTCTGGTCTACCCTCTTCTCCTTCAAAGTAGAACTTATCTATCTCTTCGTCTAAAGACGCCCGCGAAGAAGCAATTTCTTCTTCTTCTGCTACTTCAGCTCCGAGAGGGACCTGTTGTAGTGGAAGCACAAGTGGAGGAGGGATTTGAGAGACGGGTAGAATGACAGGAGGAAGGTCGTCTCGAGACAGAAAGTCGGGTTTTGACACGTCAATACGATTGATCCGACGATCACCAGCTCTGATAGCGTTTCCAACCTCCTGAAAAACCCTCGAGATGGGTTCGAAATCTAGGATGAGGTGGACAGCTCGTAGTTGTCGATCCTCGCTCACAAAAATCTCCGACCTGAGAAGGTAGTTGAGAGCAACCACGTTGGTGTGACTTAGTCGAGGAGTAACAAGGGTTCTATCTGCAAAAGTAACCAAAAGGTTAGGTGCGATTGAACAACGAAAATCTATTATCAAAAGAGATTGTAATGGGGAAACATGGATGGAGGATAAAAACTAAACCCTATGTTAAGGGATCTAACTCTAGGGTACCCCACCTGTCTCTCTCTCTCGAGTCGGGCAGGGTCGACCATCGTGCCATGCCCCCGAAGCGATGAGGTAGTCATCTTTCATCCCTTTATTGGACTTGGGGAGACACGAAATGAGCCTCACAACGGACGACCTGGACTTGAGATAAAATCCTCCGTCGACTTGCGAGTGGCACTCGTACAGGTGAACCACATCATGCCAGGTGAGGCCCAAATGAAGATGCTGGTCCAGAGCATCGATACACCCAAGAATCCTAAACATGTTGGGTGCACATTGGTGAGGGCATAACCTATGATTTATAAGGTACTCTCGGGTTATCCTACCCATTGGAAGGGTCATTCCCCCTTCTATGAAGGCTATTATAGGAATGACCACTTCTCCGGCCTCTCTAGGTATAACGACCTCTTCTGAGGAGCAATACCGCAGGCCAACCTCCTGAGGTATATTATATTTCTGCTTAAAGGCTTCTATTTTGGCTGGAGAATCTACTAGACGCTCAAATCTACCCATATTTCACGACCTAAAGGCAGAATGGACGATTTTAGAGAGTAAGGAAACAAATAGGGTGGCCGAGGAGACAGGCCGACGAGCAAACTCTAATACAAAAACTAAATAAACTTACGGGATTACAAATGCTAGTATCTGAAAGCTTTCTGAGAAGACCTTCGAGGACCTCTTACGAGAAACAACGACAGAGATTTGGGAGTTGGTGTTTTTTAGAAAGACAGGAGCGATAGAGTTCTTTGGAGCGCTTGAAGTTTCTTTGGAGAAGAAGGTAAATGATTTCTCAAGGCTTTATATTAACAGAGAGGGAGAGGGGAAATTATCCCGCTCATAATTTCAAGGGAAATATCAGTCGTTGGATCTACGCATCAACCGTTGGATGTGGGAGACAAGACGCCTCCTGGAGTAATTAATAACTGCTTCGGGGATTGCGAAGCGTCAGAAGTTATCACGAAACACAATTAAGTCACATCCCCGCACGCGCGAATTAAATGTTCCGTCTTTATCTCTTGAAAGTCAAAACCTCACTTTTTCTCCTCGGATGGGAGGGAAAAATTGAAGTTTTGAGGGGCTATTGTGGGGACAAATAACCAAGAGTCACACAACTTGGGCTGTGGGCTTGGTCCGAGGAAGACTCATGGGCCGAGCAATATGGCAGTTATTAAAGCATTCTACTTTCAAAAGATTTGCACATAGGAACGGCGATTCTGTTCGAGGAGGGTATAGTCCTCGGATATAAAGTTTTTGGTTCAAGGATGAATCCCAGTGGCTGAAGTAATCCTCCTGGAATCCCCAATGACAGAAACGACCTTGGTGAGCTTACTGGGAAGGAAAAGATTCCCGAAAATATCTGAAGAAAAGCTGCTACCACCACATTGAATACCCTGCAACTACTTTTCTGGCCGCATTTATGTGGAGAAGACCTCTGAACAGTGCTACCAAGACTATGACCTCTCACAGGGAAGCCAAGGAAAAGATTTGATGGGATAAGTATCAAGGGGAACCTTAGATGAATGACAAGTGTAAGGATAGGATTCTTAGAAGATGATTATATAATGTCATTCCTCCTCCATTGTAGGGGGGAGGTCTTTTTGGAAGAGAACAGGAAAAACAAAGGAAAAGAAAGAACTATAACGTGAACAACATAAAAGGGTTCCTCCTCGGACCTAAATAAAACGGACTTATTCCAAGTTATCTTGGTGTGCTTTGGGCCTTCTAATCGACTTTTTAGTTCATTTTTAAGAATAGGTAAAACAAAGCCCTCACCATTCAAATCTAATTCTTAAGCCCACTCTCTACAAATACATATTGCAGCGGACTTATTGGGCCCGGGTCTTGCATGCTTTGGACTTGGGTGCACCAATTTGTTACCCTACAATATTCATTAATACATATGATTTATTAAATTAATAAACATGATAAGGTATAAGTTTTTTTGTTGGATAAACTATAATTATATAATGTTTAACGAAATAAATAAATACTTCAAAATTAAGAATTTACATGAACCCAGAAACTTTGTCAAATGAGTACCTTCTATTGTTTTGAACAGAAACTTTGAGCCTAGGCCATGACCATCCCCCCTTGGTGCAGTTGGAGTAGGCCCAAACCTTGCACAAGTCCAACTCAATGAGATCTGTTTTGAGAATGTTGGTCCAACCCAAGTCCACAACATTGGGCAGCCCAAATGATAATTTAGAAGTGACAATTGCGTATTACAAATCTGGGCCCAGTATCACTATTGAGCCGCCACATTCATTTAGCCACCTTGTTAAAATCCTAACAAAGTTAGGAATTTTTTTTTTTTAATTTTTAATTTTTTATAACAAGTTAGGAATCCTTTTATAAATACAGTCCTACTTTCCTAGAATAAAACAAGAGTGAGAAAATAATTTTTTTAAAAAAAATTTGAGAAAACTTCTCCTAAGGCCCAGCAAACTTCTTTTCATTCATTTCCCAAAATCTCAAGAGAGATTATTATTGAAGTTATTTAAAAGTTAAAGTACCAAGCATTGTTGGGACACACTAAAATCATATTTTCCTAATGAAATAAACAATTAATTGACTTACCTAATAACAAATCCTATTTTTCTAATGAAATTTTAAATTTTCAAATTTCAATTTGCAACAATGTGAAACCCTAATAAAAAATTAATTTTTATACATGTTTAATATCAAACTAAACAACTTTTTTATACTTGTTGGAGTTTAAAAGACGATAAGTTCACCTAAAAAATTATATTGCAAATATACATATGTGAAAGTTGTTAATTTTATATATGATATATTTGTAAATTATGACTTATTCTAGTATCAACATATTAATGTTAATATTTGTGTATGTGCATTTATGCATGTGTATGATAGTTTATCTTAACTCGTGATATTAGTACCAAAATTTTGCCCCCCAAACAAAAAATCCTCTCTCTCTCTCTCTCTCTCTCTCATATGAAATATATGAAAAAATTAGAATTTTCTTACATGAAGCTTTGAGTTCGGGCCATTCCCCTTGATGCAGCTGGATTAGGCCCAACATTTTATAAGTTCAACTTAATTAGATCTTCTTCAATAGATTTCTTTCACAAAAATGTAAAACAAAAATTTAAAGGCTCGGCTTTGAAAGTTCCATTATATTGAAAGAATAGCCTAATACATAGGCACAATCCCTTGACAATGAAAAAAATCCGACCCAAATTAGGAATTCTTGTTTTTGGGTTTCTCTTTTATATTTCTATATTCCAAGTCCAACCAGAATTTGAACACTTGACATCTATAAAATATAAAACACAAACATGTTTTATTTCATAGAAACCAAACGTTCTTGATTTTGGTTAGTGGGAACAATATTATTTGAATTATTTTATCAGAGTTCTATGCAAGCTCTATTCTTTGAATGATTTTGTTGTTTGAATAGTCCTGTCATCTAGATTCTGCTATATAGGAGCCTAGGAGTTAAGAATTTCTACTATTAAAATACCCCAAAAAAAAAAAAAAAGTGTCTTGCTTTTATAATTGACAGCAGTCCAGAATGTTACTTCTAATTACTTCTAATCTAACTGTTTAAAGTAATGACCTTTCTTAATTGTGATCTTAATTCAATTATGATTACATGAACTTGTACAAGTTCTATTCTTTGAAAGATTTTGTTGTTTGAATGGTCCTACAATCTAGTTTACTACTATTAAAAAAGTGTCTTGCTTTGATAATTGAGAGCAGTCCCTCCAACCAGAATGTTCTAATCTAACTGTTACTTTGATTTGGCGAAACTAACATAAAAGTAATGACCTTTCTTAATTGTGATCTTAATACAATTATGATTACGTGAACTTGTACAGATTGTAGTCTAATAATAATTGAATTTCTTGCACTAGTATACTTTGATACTTGGAAATCCGTCTTCATATACATTCATGTTCGATTCATATTAAGAACATTACATGTCTAATATTATTCTTTAAAACCATTATCCTTGACTTTTTATGTTTTGAAGTTATTTCGGATTACATAAGTATCATGTCAATTCTTAACTTTTGTTTTGTTTATAATTGTTTTGCAGTATTCCAAGTAAACCTATATATTGAGATGTCAAAGTGGGCTGATATTCCATGTGATGTCTTCTTTCAAATAGCGAATCGACTATTTCATGATGATATCATAATTTCAGGTGCTGTATGCAAGTCATGGCACTCGCTCCTAAATTCACCGGAGGAATTCCCATTACCTCCTAGTTGTCCTTGGCTTATGGCCTATGCTTGCTGAGCGGAACGAACAAAGCGATAACAGCAATAACGAGCAAAATGAGAGATGTAGCTTCTTCAAATTACGAGATACTATAGCTTATGATTTCAAGCTGCCGCAGGTTGCTGGAAGAAGATGCTTTGGAACATCTTTTGGATGGTTGCTCACTATAGGAACTGATTTGCAAATTAACCTCTTGCATCCGTTGTCTAAACATATATATGTCTTCCATCCCAAGCTACCTTTTGCTGTTAGTATGACTTCGAGCTCACGCCTAAAGAGCTTTGTGGAATGTTTCTTAAGAAGGCTGTTTTGTCAAAGAGTCCTTGGAACTATGGCTGCAACTGCAATTGTGATTGCATTCTCATGGTAATCTATGGTGAACATCAGCAATTGGCATTCACTAGACCAGGATATAAAGCTTGGGTGGATATAGAAAGTTCTCAAAGGAGCTTTGCTGACATTGCATCTTACAAAGGTAAATTTTATGCTGTAGGTCATCATGGTGGACTTGCTGTTTGTCACATTGATGATAACAAAAAGCCAAGGGCTAAAGTTTTTGTGCCTTCTCTAGAAAGAGTCAGTACGTATATACATCCAAACGCAAATCTAAAAGTAAGTTGTTGAATCATCAGGAGACCTTTTGTTGATTAGACGCTTTCGAGGAGGTCATTTTTATTCAAAGGTATATGAGTCCTCTGAGTCCGACTACAGTGAAAATGAATCCAGTGATGAAGACTCTGAAGTTAATGTTGAAGATGAGGACCCTACGGATGAATCTGATGACAAAGGCTTCAATGAAAATGAAAACCTCCATGTGACAATTGGGTTCAAAATTAAAAGATTAAAAAGATGTACTCAATAGGGAAGTAAATTTAAATACAAATGGGTGAAGGTTGATAGCTTGGGTGATCAAGCATTGTTTGTGGGTGACAGTTCATCATTGTCATTGACTGCATTGAGCCTCAATGGAATCAAACCTAATTGTATCTGTGTTATAGATGATGATTTACTCGTTTTTCATTGTACACATAATGGTGGAGGGTTTGACATGGGCGTGTTTAGCATGGAAAATGCCATAATTAAGCCACTTTACTCCGGCCAATCTCTTTCCTTCTTTTGTTCCCCACTTTGGTAAATCTGAAGTGCATCAAATAAGCTAGTGAATGTATGCAAAACTATTTGTCTTAAGATGTGCTTGTGTAGTTTGAAGCGAAGTTATGCTACAATAAAGGCCCAGCCTCAGTTTCTCAATCTTTATTTTTTCTATTTTATTGAATTGCACTCTTCATTTTAATTGCTAAGATCTATAGGTTCTCTTCATTCTTATGTTTTTAATGAATTATTTTCATTGCACCAATAGATTGAGAATAGGGTAATTCAATGAGTTCTGTCTAATATTGATGCAAAAGGCATTAGTTATCATTTTAATTATTCAATTAAAAAATGGTTTTTTATTGGATTACTTTTTGCTGGGTTTAGTATAAATTTGAACAAAATTTGGATTGTCCTACCAGAACACAAGACTACTGGATCAGGATGGTATACTGCAGTGCCTGTATATTAATAGTCCTTCAGCAAAATAAATTGAGAACAGAAAAATTATCCTCTCTCTCACTCTTCAACGACCCAAGTTGTGCCTCCAACAAAGTACTCTTACACACGGGTAAGTTTCTGTCACCAGCAAAATTCTTTTCCTTTCCTCAGCTTAATTATTTTCTTAGAAATTAACTAAACATGGTTGTTCTGGTTAGTGGATATGTTCATACACAAAAACTTGCTTTGGTGTTTTGTGTCTTTGGCACAATATTTTGTTTGTTTTCATGTTTACCTCAGCACACTTCCTGTGTGCTTTTGCTCTTTGTAATTGATTATTTTCATTCAATGAAGTTTTATTATATATAAAAAACAGAATTAGAGTTCTATGCAACTCTATTGGTTTTTTTTTTGTGTTTTCATTTGTACTTTGAACTTTACTATATTCTTGTTCTTATGTATTTTAATTTATTGTCAGCAGACCTTCTTTTTTGAAAAGCATTTATGCATAGAATTTTTTCTTTATTATTCATTTTCAAAATATTGTATATTATTGTAATAGAATTTTTTTTTTTTCATTGTAAATTTTGCCTACAAGAAGAGGGGAAGGGGAAATTTGAATAATTATTTTTGCTTCTTGAGATGTGGTTCTCTGCTGGTTGTATTTTCCATGCACCATACTTTTAGATGTTGTTTCCTTAGTCACTGCCTGTGTGCTTTGGTTCCTTTGTATGATTTATTCACCTTTTCAATGAAGTTTTATTACTTATAACAAAAATTCACATCTATCCAAGTGAAAGTGTCCATCTCCAATATTTTTTTTTCTCTTGCAAATTTCACCAAGCACTAGTGGATTATTCAAATCAACGTGCCTATGCAAGCCTTCCATATCCAAAAGGACACTCTTGGGACTTGAATATTATTCTGTTGAATGGTTTCTTTAATATGTATTGAAGTACTCACTCCTATATCATCATCATCAAAGTAGACATCATAATTTGGTGGAGAATCCCAATCTATAGAACAAACTCTTTCAAATTTCTCATCCTTCAACCCAACTACACATACCAAATTGATCCTTCAATTAGCCTCTTGCCTCATGTTCTATAAGCCTGGTATCATGGAAGAGTTTTTATTTATATGGAGTCTCACTAGTTCTCATCGGATTTCAGCTGTTTTTCATCTTTTCATAGGTGGATTCTCACCATTTTTCAAATTTTCAACCCTGACTGATTTGGCCGACTTTCGTTGAAGCTTCAACCGGCCCGATCCTATCATCCTTCCGGTCAACGGCAGGTTGATTGTAGCTCTACCCGATCAGTTCGGGTTAGATGTAGATTGAGCCCAAACCCAATTAGACTCAAACCGTGGACAGGCCTAGCACAAGCATGGGTCATGGCATATTCGAAGTAACATTATGTTGGAGACCTTGAATATTATCACTAGGTTGTTCGATCCACTAAACTTGAGACAAAAGCAAAACCTACTAGGCTTTGAATATATAGACCCGGTCCATGTTAAATAATCCGACCTAAATTAGGAATCCTTATTCATCCAAAATACTTTAGTTCAACTCCGACCAAAACTCTGAACACCCGACACGCCCTATAAACAAAGTTGTAGTAGCAAATCTAACTAAACTAAACATCCGTTGCTTTCATTGCAAGGATTCTAAGCAATGCTGACTCTGCAAGACTATGTACTGGCGTTGTCAGGATTTGAAATTCCACAAGGTCCATGCGCATGATACAAAGAAGAAGACGAAGATAGAGAGCTCAAAGTCCAATGCCTCCTCTACTAGCTCAGTTTCCAATTTGGAGTCCTCTATTGGCTCTGTTTCTTCGTCTTCCGACGATGACGTGGATTTCCCAAAAAAATATGTGGATGGCAGTGAATAAAATCATTTCTTTTCTGATCACTTGACCCAAAAAAAGAAAAAGCCCGTAATTAGTATTCAATATGATTAAACAATTTATTCCAGCATGAAGAGACTGTATACTATACTTTGTTTCTTTTTAAATTTCAATGTTTAATTTATTAGTTATGAAATAACATGGTTCAATTTGTTATATCTCTTAACTTATAGGGTGTACGTAAAACATATTTTTTTTATGAGCACCATTATTTAACTATGTTACTTTTGAAACTATAGGCTATACTTTGTTTCTTTTAAAATTCCAATGTTTAATTTATTAGTTATGAAATTACATGTTTCAATTTGTTATACCTCTTAACTTATATGGTGCAAAACAGATTTTTTTATGAGCACAATTCTATAACTCATGTTACTTTTGAAACTATAGGCTATACTTTCTATTTCTTTTTTTTCTTTTTTTTTTTAATTTATAAATTCCAATGTTTAATTTATTAGTTTTGAAATTACATGGTTCGATTTTTCATACCTCTTAACTTATAGGGTGCAAAACATATTTTTTAAGAGCACCATTGCACTAACTCAAATATTTAATTTGTTATTTTTGAAACTATAAGCTATACTTTGTTTCTTTTTAAATTCCAATGTTTAATTTGTTAGTTATGAAATTACATGGTTCGATTTTTCATACATCTTAACTTATAGGGTGCAAAACATATTTTTAAGAGCACCATTGCACTAACACAAAAAAAAATATTTAATTTGTTATTTTTGAAACTATAGGCTATACTTTGTTTCTTTTTAAATTCCAATGTTTAATTTATAGTTATGAAATTAAATGGTTCAATTTGTTATACCTCTTAAATTATAGGGCGTAAAACATGTTTTTATAAGAGCACCATTGCACTAACTCAAATATTTATTTAATTTGTTACTTCTGAAAGCTCTACTTTTTAAAGTCACTATCAAATCCAAAATAAAATACCCATTTAGTAAACTAATAAAGTATTTTCTTATGAATTTTTTATTTTACCAACTCAATTTCCACATGGTTCTCAAAAAAAAAAAAAAAAACTGAATTTCCACATGCACTTTTGGATTATGTGTTTAATATACTCAAATTTTCATAATCTTTTTTGATATGTACATGTGAAAGAAATTTTTTTTTTAAAAAGCATTCAAATATTTTTTCATTAACCTATTATTTTTCCCTTACTTTATAGTATTAATTTGTTTATCTTTGAGACCAAAAAAAAAAAAATGCAAAATCACATGAGCTGTCAATTGAAATTAAAATTGTTTTTTTTTGGGATTGATTGGAATTATAGTTCTAAAATGATTTTTTTTTTAATTTTTTAATTTGATAATTACAATGAGAACAAGAGAATTTAACTCTTGATTTCATAAACACACCAGGAGGTGTCAATTAGTTGAGCTTCAATTACTCAACTGATATCCACTGGTAAACGATACTGTAGAGGTTGCAGATCTTCTTATCGTCGTGGTGAACGAGCCGATTATGTGCGTCCATTTCAGACTCTGTCGCGAAACTCTGTCTGCAACAGTAGCAGCAATGTTGGATACGACTGCGGGAGTTTTTCAACCTCTTCATCTCTTTGGATCGGTTGTTCGAGGCCATCAGAGTGGAACGGAATGGAGCTTTGTGAATTGTGAGTTGTGCGAACTGCGAACGACGAGTGAGAGTGAGAGAACTAAAATTTTGAAAAAGTTCAGCAAGTGCGGTTAAGTAAGAGTGGCGTGTGTACGATGTTTATACTATATTTTCGAAACATTTTCCTACTAAATTTTATGGTAAATTGTAAAACTAACCCTCTAGGTTTCTTAAGATTTCATTTCAGTTCTCTAATTTTACTTTTGTTTATTTCAGTTCTCTAACTTTCAAGTTTATTCAATTAAGGTTTTTTTTTTATCAACTTTGTTATATGTTGTGGTTAATTTTTTAATTTTATTAAATTTTCCTCAAATTTTTTAAATTAAAAAAATTCAATTAATGATTGAAAAATATTTTCCAATGAACGAAAGCAAATTTTTGAACTTAGAGGACTGAAATGAACAAAAGCAAAGTTAGAGGACTGAAATGAAATCTGAAGAAAGCTAGAGAGTTAGTTTTGCATTTTAGCCTAAATTTTAATTAAAATAACATAAAATAATTTATGAAGTGAATTTAAATTAGAACTAATAATAAATTTAAACCTAAGATTTAGGGTGATAGTGTTATAAAAATGTTGTGGAAGTAAATCAGTAATACTTTTCCTTAAATAATTGTGCATTTCAGAGAGTTTTAAAATATTTACTAGTATCACTTTTCCTTAAATAATTTGAGTGGAGCTTTTATAAAATTTGCATAATCTATTTGTAATCTTTTTTTTTTCTTTTATGAGATACTAATTTTTTTTTTTTTTAGTTTCTTGAACGACTAGTTTTTCTTTAGGGGGTCAATTCATTAATTTGGAGACTAAACTCTTAAAAATATTTGACAAAGAAAAATATATAATTTATTAAAAATTAGTCTTTATATTGCTCCATCCCAGTGTTTTAAATGGAGAAATCCAGGTTCAAAATTTGCCCATGTTTATAATTATCCAAAAAAGAAAAAAAAGAAGAAGGTTTTTTTGATGTAGAATAATAATAA
Organism: Notholithocarpus densiflorus; assembly: GCA_030021035.2. NCBI lineage: Eukaryota > Viridiplantae > Streptophyta > Magnoliopsida > Fagales > Fagaceae > Notholithocarpus > Notholithocarpus densiflorus. Next base: position 6,464 of record JARYZH020001612.1, on the reverse strand, counting down.
TAGACCAGGACTAGCTCTCCTTAACCTCCTTGTGATAATAAACAAAGCATGCTCACACTTGCTACTAATCTGGCAAGTAAGATAAGGAAGGAAGCAAAACTCATGGAATGGTTAATTGAGTTTTCTCCATAGAAGACTCAAGTTCTCCCTTGAAACTCGTAGTTAAAATATATATATATATATATATATATTAAACCTTAAAAAGTAACCTTAAATTTTTTTTATTCTTTCTATACATATCTCAAAGATAAAGGAAGAAGGTTAATGATAATTATTGTGTGTGGAGAAAAAGAAATAATAAAAAAATTTAAAAAATGATATTTGTAAGAACGCAATTTGAGTCCCTAGCCCAAATGATAAATGAACTTAGGTCCAAAAAGCCTAATACAATGAATTTGTAGAGAGTGGGTTGGAAAACTGGGATTTAATGAATCAGACAACAAGTAAAGTAGATTTTGATGACAAGAAATGAAGATAGACTGGTTTAATATAAAGAAAATCGTCTTCGGCACAGTCTGAGGAGATCAGTTCTTATATATTTCTCTCAAGTTTGATTACAAGTTTCAATTCTTGATTGCTACAGTGTTTCTTTCTTAATTTCTTGATCCCTTCCCCTCAGGGTCTCCTTTCTATTTTATACTATCTTCTCCCTTTATCTTTACCCTTCACGTGTAGACTAGATTACTGGTGTTGATCCTTGTTCCATCAGCACCTTCTTGAAGTCTTTAAGAAGTAGCTGTAAGGCTGAAAGATACTGCTCAGGTATCACTTCTTCATTAATGCGGTCAGAGAGTTAGCTGTAGAGCATTTAATGCGGTGGTAGCAGCTTTCCCTTTAGATATTTCATGGCCTCCCTTTGTCTTGTTCCTTCTAGATACTTATCCTTATCAGTGGAATCGTCCAAAACGTTGCTCTTGATGTCAAACCGCATCTTCTGACCTCAGCTTTGCCTAGTCGAGGAAGCATTCATCCTCGGATCACTTCCCTGGAACATAACGCCTAAATCCCTTCCTTTATTTATCAGTGCTAACCTCTATCACATGTCTATCCATCCTCGGACTTATGAGGTGTCATCGGACTGGGCCCCCGGCCTGATACATTCTACTGGGCCTAATATCCCTACAATAGCCCCTCGAAATTCCCATCTTTTGCTCCTCGGGCAAAAAGGAGGATTTCGATATCGCCACATCCATTTTACTCATCATACATCACTCTTGATTGGGCAGATGCCTTTTTAACTACCCAAGGCTCGCTCCTGGCGCTTCGGCATACGAGACGTGCCCTCATTAAATTTTTACGGCTCCATGGTCTCCACGTTCTACGGTGTGATGCGGATCTAACGGCTGAGAATTTTGCTGGAACCAGGGCGGGAATTTTCCTGCTCGTAACTCTCTTTTGATATAAATACTGCCCAAATCAATCACTCATCTCACTTTAGCATTCATTTCACTTTAAAGCTCATACACTGAACCTGCAAACTTACCCAACTCACTCATGCTTTCACACCTACTATGAGTCAATCCGAGGAGAGTTGTCTTCTTCGTGTAAGTCTTCATAAACCTTTTCACTTATTTTTCCATCTACTTCTCTTTTCTCTGTCTTTTTCTCCTCGGCTCTTCTTCCCTCTCTTTATCTTCTTAGCACCTCCAAATCCCTCTTAGGAATGGGTAGGTTTGCCAATTTGGTAGACTCCGAGGAGGGTATAGAGAGCTTTAGAGCTCTGTATAGGATCTCGCCAAGAGTGTTTATTAGGTATTATAAGGAGGGAGAGTGGCTTGAAAAAAGGCAAGAGGGAGAAGTGGTAATCCCAATAATTGCTTTATAAAGGGTGGGATGAGGATTCCCATAGGCACCATTACTAGGGATTACCTTAGGGCTCATAGGTTATCTCCCACCCAATGTGCCCCAAACATGTTTAGAATATTGAAGAGTGTAGACGTCTTTAATGAAAAAATGGGCTTAGGGCTAACTCACCACGATGTCAACTGGATTTACAACCTCCACCACCTAAAGGAGCAGGGGTATTACCTAAAATCTGGGTACCCTAAGGTTAGGCTCATCTAGTGCCTTCCCGATTCTAACAAAGGCCTAAACAAGGACTTCCTGATCATATTAAAAGAGTGGCACGATGGCCTCCCTTGCTCGACGAGAGAGGGAACACCAGGTGGGGTCTTGGGTCTAGGTTGAATATTTGTATATGAGTTTTCCTTTGATTTGTTTTGTTTTTTTGCTAATGATGTTTTTCTGTTTTTCCTCATGGTTTTACAAATAAGAATGATGTCGTGCCTAACTTCAACCTTGTCAATCAACCAAACCTAGACAAAATACTAAAGGCCGAGGTGTTCATCCATAGTGACGGACAGCTCAGAGCAGCACACCTCATCCTCGACTACACCCCTATCTCCAAAAGCTATCAAGTGTCGAAGTGCGTCATCAAAGCGAAGAACCCTCATCTACATCGGATAAGCGTTGCCACTCCGGGTTTTCTCATCACTGATCTGATCCCAGAAGGCACGCTCACCACCGATCCCATACTTAAAGGCATACCAAAGGTAGCCCTACCACCACAGCATACAATCGGTGAGGCCACTTCTTCTCACCCGGCCATCACAAAGGAAGAAGAAAAAAAAGAAGAAGAGGTAGTTGAAGTGTCTGACTCTGAGGACGAGTTTGAAGTTTTTAATCGACCTTTGTCTCTAGAAGCCTCAACTGGTGACCTCGGTCATTCTTCCCTAGCCCAATCCAGCCATAACCAAGAAGCTGCTAACATATCAGACAAGATGGGAATACAGCGCAAGCAAATGTCCACCCTCCAAGAACTATTGGAATCTCAGCCTGGGGGACACACACCTGGGAAGGCAGCCCAAACTAAGCTTCCCACTCCTCCACCTACCCAACCCCTCCAAGTTGATCTTGTTGACCACAAGAGGAAGAGGGAGGAAAATGGTAAGGAAGTGGTAGAAGCAGGGAGAACCTACCCTTCCCAAGAAATTGAACCTTAGAGGGGGGCCAAGCAGCCTAGAGGTATACAGACAAGGTCAGCCAATGAGGGAGAGAAGAGGGGCGACCACTGAGCTGCAGCCCCAACCTAGGCCCCACGCATGGAGCTGGATGGAACTGCTCTCCCCAGTGACGCCTCTATCCGAGACTTCCAGCAAGGAACGGTTGGGTATGTGACTAACGCTGTGGAGCAAAACCCTGTTGCTACCCAAAGACATGATTGACCTCAGGTCCATGAGGCAACATAAGGTCTTCCTCGGCTTGAAGAGGGACCTAGCCATGATAAGTCTTTTTTCTTCTCTACTTTCTACTCTCTTTTTTTTTTTTAAAATTGTACTTCTCTTCCCTTTCAGGCCATCCAAGCTATGTTTAGGGCCGAGGATATGGTGAATATTTCCCATCAAAAGATGAAGGAAGAGGAGGGAAGGCGAATCATGGGGGTTTCCCCTTAAACCCCAAAAGGAGCCTTTTTATGGGGGAAGATTTGTTCCAAGCCCGTAAGCAGTTTGTCCAGGATCTTTATATATATGGGTAATTGTCATTTGGGTACTTCAATTCCAGCTTGGCTTAAATCACAGAAGAAGCTCAAGCATCTAGACTTCTCATATGCTAGCATTTTAGGTTCCATCCCCAGCTGGTTTTGGGAAACTATTTCTAATTTAGCACTTCTAAATGTTTCTTTCAATCAACTACATGGCCAACTACCAAGTCCACTAAATGTAGCTCTCAATGCATTCATTGATTTAAGTTCCAACCTCTTTGAAAGACTTATTCCTTTTCTAGTTGGTGAGATTGAATTCCTAAATCTCTTCGACGATACGTTTTCCAGTCCTATCCCAGGGATATAGGTGCTTCCATGTCAAAACTATTTTCTCTCTCTTTCAATTGGATTTTGGTATTAATTGCAAAAAAAATCTCTTTCTTTCACTCTGAAACCCAAAAACCTTCAGTGAAGAAAATCAAGAGTCTCAAACTCGAGTTCCTATGCTAGGTTCGCTATTCTTCTTCTTCCTTCTTCTACTTCCTCTTCTTCTTCTTCTTCTTCGTGGGTCTCTCTACTTTATTTCTTCCTTCTTCTTTCTTCTTCCTTCTTCTCCGTGTGTCTTCTTTCTTTCTTCTTCTTCTTCTCCCCTGATATCCTTTCCTTCTTTTCCGTGGGTCTCATTTCTTCAAATCTTCTTCTCTTCTTTCTTCTTTTTTCTTCTTTCTTCTTCTCTAAGATCTGTAAAAATCGTTTGAGATCTGCAAAAATAACTCGAGTTTACTAGACTTGAGTTGTTAGTTTCCTAAATAGTTTCTAAAACATGCTAACTAACGAAATTGTTAGCAAAATGGTGTTAAATTGCAAAAAAAGACCCTTCAATTCCACACACAAACAAAATACTTTGAATTTGTAGTTTAGCAATGGAGGTGGGAGACGAGCAAAGAGAAATGACTACCAATAAGGTGATGTGTCTTTTGACACTGGACTTCGTCAAAACACTGGGCTTCAAGAGCTTCAACAGATAGTCAATAAAGCTTCTCAACAATGTAAGTTTTTGCATTTGGGTCTTGGTTTTTATTGGTGGTGGTCTGTTTGCAGGGGCGTAGCCAGGAATTTTTGCTTGGGGGGGCCAAGGTAAAACTATCATTTTGATTTGCAATTCAACGAAAAACTCAAAGTACAATATATTTATAACACAAGATTATTGATAGAATTTTTTTTGTCAGTGTAATTCTATAGCACTCAAATATCAAAATACTAACAAGTTAATCGACCAATTGAGCATCTTAAGTCTTTTTTTCTTGAGTTTCTTCTATTCTTTTGAAAAACCATAAGTCCATAACATTCATAGAAATCAAATATAAGTATACAACAAAACTACGGAAGAAGAAGAAAAAGAAGAAGTTGGTATTTCTCAATATTTGCTTAGCTTTAAATAAGAAAACTCTTTGTTAAGGAAGAGGGAGAAACTAATGAAAATGTGATTATGTGAGAGCATCCCATGGAAGAGTTAATGAAGAGTAATTGAAGAGAGAGCACCAAGTGATGAGGAGAGTCTTTTCAGTGGTTTTTAAGTGGAAAAGGATATTGTAATAGTTTTGAGAAAGTGCAAAACTTAAGTACAATATCCTAAGCGTAATACATTAGGTTCTTTAATTAAATTCAAGCATATGTTTAACATGACTAATAAAATACAAATAATGTTATTATTTTTAAGGACAATTAAATTCAATACATATGATTTTAATCAGGTAATCTGATGTACTACACCTCAGTTTTATCCCTTCACAAAAATTGAATAACTAAAAACTAAAAAAATATGGATGTGGCTATCATGCTTTAGAGAAGAATGGAAAAGACAAAAGGAGTTAATTTTTATGATTGCACAGTTGGGATCTAGGGTGGGAAGAATTTTATGAGTGACGTGTTGGAGGGGGGGCCAATCTTTTAATCTTGTGGGGGCCAACTCTTAACTCAAAATGATTCTAGCCTAGTTTTACCTATAATTAGAGAGGTTTTAAAAAATTTTGGAGGGGCCATGGCCCCCCCAGTGCATAAGGTGGCTCCGCCCCTGTCTGTTTGGTTGTTGAGAAAGTGTGGAAAGGAGAATTGAACTTTTAAAAATGGAACTTTTTCTTATTCAACTTGTCAAATTTGAATCTTTGACACTGAAAGTGCATTGTTTGGTAGTTGAGAAGCTTGCGTGAAGAGTTTTGTTTTGAATTGTTTTGTAGTTTAGAGGCTGAAGTATGAGGCTTTGCCAATGTTTGTTAATTGATTTTTTTTTTTTTTTTTTTTTTTTTGCGGGGGGACAAACTTGCAGTTTCTGTGGAGAAGGCACTCTCAATCTAGATGTACGGACACTTCATTTAGGGAGCCTTACTCGTGTCGTATCCGTGTTATACTAGAGTCATACCTGCCGTTTCATGTTATAATTTTTCAAAAATTACTCATGTCATTGTGTCATACCTGCATCCTTGTCTATGTCCTTGTCACGTGTCTTTGGAGTAAGGATATAAAAACTGACAACTTTTCTTTGTTTTGATTAAATTTCTCAAACTTTTAGGTTGAGAATTATTCCTTCTCCCTCCTTTTTGTATTGGAGAGTTGTAGATATACTGGAAACTTATGGTGCTGTAAAGCACCACTTTTTTGGTCATCTATTGGTTTTCACATAAATGGAGACAAGTGATTTGGGTTCCATTTATCTAATGATATGCCATGTTGTTCTAGTGTTATAGTACATAAGAAGCAGTAATAAGAGCAATGAACACGAATAGTTTTTGAGGATCTATATCTAAAATCTACATATAAAATCCCCATAGGTACTTATGCCTTCTCAATCATACAACAAACCCACTCATCTTCAAGGCCTGACACAGTTCTTGTACTAAAAAAATTCTTAAAGGTTGTTGTATTGGACAAACAAGTAGGTCCATCAACTCCAATCTATGGGGCTTAATCAGTGCTAGAAATATAT
>JARYZH020001611.1:0-25256 GCA_030021035.2 Notholithocarpus densiflorus | reverse complement strand
AAATTTATAGCAAGGGAAAGAAGACAAGTAGTCCAAGAAATAGTGATATCCGGACCCACTCCCAAATTTTACTAATATTGATGAATCATTGTTAGTCAGAACCTGTAATGTACGATAAGACCGTTGATCATATTTCTTGAACAAAGTCTGCATGTAAAAGTAGAAAACTAAAGTCCACATCTTTCTCTTGTGTGTATAAAAGAACCAAACAAATAACGTGTGAGACAATATTAGAGACCTGTTGAATTTCCATATTCACACAAGAGAAAGATGTGGTTAGATTCTCCAAGGAAAAATGTCTAATACTACACAAGAGGATGTGATAGTGAGTAACCGTAAGGAAAAAGGCGGAGGACTTATGGGCATGACCAAGAAGACCTGTCCTTCTAAGCTGTAACCCTAAAAGTCTTTGTTTCACACTGATTTTACGACCTATCTTTGCTCGTGTCTCCGTATCGCACCCGTGTCCATCCTCGTACCTATGTTCCTGTCCTTGCTTCCTAGATTTTTAGTTCCTAACAAGTTTAAAATAATCATTTTTAGTCCCTAATAAATGATAGTAATCACTTTTAATTCCTATAAATTGATGACATGTTAAAGATTTGGCCACTCTATCAAGGGACTAAAAACAATCACGTTAAATTTCAACATCTAAAATCGTTCATAGACTAGACTTTAGGAACCATTGATCAATGCATATAAAGGTTTCTTCTTTTTCTTTTTTTAGGTAACAGTTCAAATCAATAAAAAGGACCACTTATGATCGGAGTCAATACTCGGAATTCAGTCATACATACATGGGGCCATTAAGGGTCTTAGTTCACATTATGAACCATATATAATATAATGGGAAAACGTTTAAAGGTAATGACTAATCAGGGAAAAAAGAGAGGACCACCAAGACCTAGACCATGTCAATGTTTCACCCAAGTCTTTAAACATTTAAGACTTCAACCATTTCTTATCTAATTAGCTGGACTTCAAGAATAATTAGTTGTGCTGAAAATAAACACAGATAAAGAAAGAGGAAGAAAGAGATTTGTGATAAACTGTATATACAATTTATAATGTGTGCGTGTTTTTTTTTTTTTTTTTTCTTTATTTGATTATAATCTGGGCAGACTGGACTTGAAAAATTGGTTGTCCATTAGCTCATGCTGTCCCTTTTGAGCTTGAGGTTTCAAGCCCATTTGAATTGGACCAAATTGGACTGAATTAGACTAGAGTAAATTAAGTGGACCGAAATGGACTGATATGTACCATATGGATCCAATGGACTGAAATGAACAAAAATGGACCAAGCAATAATCATTTCTACGATTTAACTTCTAGATATTATAAAGATATAGATGTATGATGCAGTGATAAATTTTTTCCTAAAGCATATAAGACTCATTATAGATTCATTAACTAAGTTCAACTAACGCTCCGTTTGTTTCGATGTAAAATATTTTAAAATGTAAAATATTTTACACTGAAAATATTTTACAGAAAATATTTTTATTTTACAGTATTTGGTTAGGTATTTGAAAATACTTAGGAAATCATTTGCAAGTATTTGTTTCCTGGTAAAATGAAGAAAAAAAATTCTTCAATTAGAAACAACCCAAACTCAAAATTCTCTCCAACCTATGCTGAAATTCTCAAATTTTAAATGCAACCATGAATCAAAACACCCAAACTCAAATTAGCTATAAAAAAAAAAAGACACATATTTGCACAACAAAAAAAACCCAGATCTATAAAAACACAGATTTGCAAACCAAAAAAATAAAATAAAATAAAAACCCAAATCTGCAAGTATGCCGGTGGAGTTCTACAGAATTTTTGTGCGACAGGGCCTAGGTAGAGATTTGTAGAAAACAAACCCAAATCTATAGGGCCTAGGAAAAAAGAAAAAGAAAAAGAAAAAAAAACCAGATCACCAAACATAAATTGCAATTCCAGTACTTGACTTTCAGTGGAGAGACGCTGATTTTTGCGACATCGACAGGGCCTACCGGTGAAGAAGAAGAACAATGTTTGACAGTGGGTATTAAGCTTCGATTCTCGTGGTTTGTCAAAACGGGCTAAGGTTTGAGATTGTCCCCACACAACGGTCAACAGAGTTGTCGACAGAGATGAGTGGAGTGGGTGGCGTTGTAGGTGGTGCTTTAGCTGGTGGGTGCTCTCTATGTTTGGCTTGGGTGAGAGCTATGCAGTGGCTGGACTATTGCAAAATGTAAAATGTTTTACCAAAATTTTAAGCTTAAAATATTTTACTTTTTTTTGCCTTAATTTTACTGTTTGACTGGAAAATATTTTACATTTAACCAAATTTTACAACAAAACAAACATAATAAAATATGTAAAATATTTTCTTGAAAATATTTTATTTCGAAACAAACGGAGCGTAAGAGGCTTGTGATTTAGTGACAACTTAGGTTTTCTCTGCTTTATTATATTAAAATAAATAAATAAATAAAACCTCTTTAAGCTCTAAGCCTCTATTTGTGATTTACTGAATTGGATTCATTGAAAATATGAAAACGCAAACCCTTTTATTATGTCAACTTTGATTGATTTCTAACGTCTAAAAGTCTTTATCAATTAGATTAATAAAACAACTTCAAAGCATTATATCACTGTTATTTTGTCAAATATTATGAATTTTTTTTTAAAAAAAATCAGTTAAAAGATAATTGTTACAAAAACTCTACAAACTTTTTTTTCCTTGAGAGAGAAAAAAAAAATCTACAAAATTTTTAATTTTATTTTATTTTATAAAGTTTCAATCTATGACGTCCGCTTCTGATGTAGAGTTATTAGACATCATGTTTAAGGACATTGCAACCACTGGAGAATTAGCATAGGCCCCCACTTCAAGTGTGCTACCTGATGATATTGAGACACGTAAGGAGGGATTGGGGGAAATGTCTACAGACTCATCTTCTCCAGATAATGATGATGATTCTAATGAAGTTGAGACTCCTAACCCTAAACAGCCACTTAACCCTATACAACCAACACAAGACAAAGGAAAGAAGCTAGCTTTGCCATTACCCACACAGGGCAAAGGGAAGAAAGGAAGAGCAGCAATAAAGATGACACAACAACTTATAGTCGTATGTGTCATATTGTGGAGTCAAGGAACTCAATCTTTTCAGTTGAGTTAGGTAGTTCTATTCGTAATGTCATGGAACGTGAATGCACCTTGGATGGCATTGAGAAGGGATCTAAACTCTATTTCATGGCAGCACGTATTTTTCAAAAACGAGAGAAAAGAGAGATGTTTGTCATGATGGGAGAACCACATTTATAGCTTCAGTTTCTGCAAGATGAAGCAAGATTGCTAGGGGGGCACTACTTTAGTAATTAACTAGGGTTTTGAAAAGTTTATAATAAGATAATTTCTTGAAAATGTGTTCTTTGTTAGGTTTTTTGCGGTTTATTGCTTTTTCCACTTTAGTAATTAACTAGGGTTTTGAAAAGTTTATTGTCACGCCCCGAACCCAAGTAAGGGCTAGGCACGTGACAACAGCCACACACTTATAAAGTTTACACCTTACAAGTGCGTAAGACTCTCTTAACAATTAAAGAATTATCCTCAAGAAAATTTCATCAATAAATTTAAAAATATCCTCAATAAAGCAATTCTCAAAAAATCTCCAAATAATAATCTTCCAACATCAATAATAATAATAAAAAAACTAAATCCTTTAAATCTAAAGGATTACACAAATGGTAATCTTAAACATAAAAGTTCAAATCTTATTTCATTGATTTCCTAAACTTCACTCATGCGCACATCCCAGCGGAAGCCCAAACATATGCTACTCTTCCTGATCAAAATCTGAAAGGAGAAAGAGGGGGGTGAGTTGACAACTCAATAAGTAACCAAAGTCCTAATAAGTTCTATCAAGCAATAGATCTGTAAAGTATAAGATGTAATATGTGTTTTCAAAAGTTATAATATACTATGAGTTTTCAAAATAACTGAAGAAGTTTCATAGTCTTAAAATAATAAGTTACACATACATTTCATACTTTAAACTTACAAATATATCATAAATGGTTTAGAAAATAGTCTGTTTTCTATATATCAAAAGGTATAACTTACAATAGGTTCCAAAACACATAAGCAATTTTAGTGACTCAAAATGGTTCAACTACTCATACTTTGCCAAAATCACATATGTAGTTTTAAGGACTCAAAATATTTCAAATATTCAAACGTAATTCATATTCTTAATAATCTTATGACTATGGTCACGCTATATCCCCGTGACTGGGCGTCAGAGTACCAATGAATAACCCTTATTGGCTGGGTATCAGAGTACCAATGAATAACCCCCATTGGTTGGGTATCAGAGTACCAATGAATAACCCACATTGGCTGGGTATCAGAGTACTAATGAATAACCCCCATTGGTTTGGGTATCAGAGTACCAATGAATAACCCACATTGGCTGGGTATCAAAGTACCAATGAATAACCCCCATTGGCTGGGAATCAGAGTACCAATGAATAACCCCCATTGGTTTGGGTATCAAAGTACCAATGAATAACCCCCATTGGCTAGGTATCAGAATAAATTCATAGTCAAATTGTTCATAATCATATATATGAAATCATAGTTTCTAACAAAAATATATCTTATTCAAATACATATATATAATCATATATTCAATATTCAAATCTATTTGTGATATTTTTATAATTCTTTACTTTAAATCAATATAGCTAAAAAAACAATTAAATATAATAAATTTTATATTCAATGCTCGTATATATTTGTGAAGATTCTTTATTCTTTATTTTGAATTAGTATAGCTAAAAACAATTAAATAAAATACATCATATATTCAGTAATCAAATATATTTTTGATAATTCCTTACTTGAAATCAGTAATATAATAGAAATAAAATTGTAACAATTGTAAATAGTTTTCAGTAGTTAGAATACGCAAAATAAAACTAATTAGGATAAGGTTACTTACCTCAACTAGCTCACTACAAAGAACTTCTCTCTAATACTTTCTCTAAAATCCTTAGATCTCACCTAACAATTTATAAGCACAATTTACTCAATAATCAAATAATTCAAGAAAGGCTTATAACGGTAACCGACTAGAAAAAGATTATTAAAATATCTCATAATTGTATGCTTATCTCACACCAAAATTCCACCTAGTCATAACATTTTTCTTTATATATAAATATATATATATATATATATTCTGCCACCATTTATGCCTTAAAATATAAGGCTATAGTACCTAGAAGTAGTACTATGTCACACTAGACAAGGACGTGTGCTACACTTTACAACTTTCTTCTTCTTCATTTCATTTTTTTTTTCCAATTCCATCAATTCGGGCACAGTTTCTTAAACAACCCAAACTGTGCAGAAAGTTAACCCTTAGACCCATCGCCTAAAATTTACAACTTCCAACTATGCTTACCACAACGGAGCATGAGTGTGTGTGTATAAATATATATATATATATATATATATATATATATATATATATATACTGAGCACAGAAAAATCTGTAGGTAGTAGCGTCCAATTGACCGAAATATAAATCTAAACTTTTCTTCGTATCCATCATTAAAACTCTTGAATAAATCAATAGTTTCACTACTGGTCAAAATACCCACAAGAATAAAATATTCTAATTCTAAATAAAGTTTAGATTTGACAAGAAGAAGTTCTTAGGCTCTTACCTCAAATGTGTAGTCAAATCTTCTCTACTTCAGTATTTTGGGTAGTCTCCTCTCTCAAAACATCTGTCAGTATACGCTGACTTAAAATTAGACTATATAAACTAGGGTTCCAACCTTATTTTCTAAAAAAACCCTTTAGTAATATTAATTATAAAAGTTGACCTCATAAACAAATTTACTAAATACCCCTCCTTTTATTTTATTTTTTTTCCGGGTATTACATTTATAATAAGATAATTGCTTGAAAATGTGTTCTTTGTTAGGTTTTTCGTGGTTTATTGCTTTTTCCTTTGAATAATGTGTTGGTTAGGGTGGTTTGAACTTGTTCAGATGTTTTATCAATGTTTTTAATGATTATTATTTCTTTAATCAATTTCTTTACTGTAATTTTTCTAAGTGTTTGTTATCATTTTTTAGGTGTCATTCATATGGATTACAATGATTATATTGATAATAGTGATGATGATCATTCTTATGATGTGGAAGATGATGATGAATTATATGATCTTGTTGTTGCTAGATGTCATGTAGCAGTGACATATTATATTTAAATACATTGATAAACAACCTTGTAGAGATTTTGATCAAATTGGCTATAAGTGGTTGATGGATTGTTTGACTGGTAATGAAGCAAAATGTCACCAAATGTTTAGAATGAAGCCACATGTTTTTCTTCAATTGTGCAGTGTTTTACAACATAGATATGGATTTCGGCACACAAGCCATATTAGGCTTGAAGAATCAGTAGGTATATGTTTGATGATACTTGGACAAGGAACATGTAACAGATTGGTTCAAGAAAGATTCTAACATTCTGGTGAGACTATTCATAGTAACCTTTGTATATATGATTGTAGCTATTGATCCCAAAAAACAAAAATAAAGTGGTTATCAAGAGAAATTAAAATATCAGCCCCAACAAAAAAAAAAAAAAAAAAAAAAAAAAAAAGCAACAACAGGAGAAAAATAAAAGGATGCAATGCACTTAATACATTTGTTTTTAGCCGTTTATCCTGCTACTTATGCCGCGCATGCTAGTGTAAACATTGCCATAATAGCAATCCAACCCATTACCCACCATGTTTACAACGAATACATACATCAAAATTTGATTCTCTCTGGCTCTACAATTCAATGTCTTTAATTATCTAAGTGTAACATTTATGTAAGGGTGTGCAACAGTCAACCAATCTAACTCAACTCAACTAAAGGGCATGACTATGCATTCAAAGCTAATAATACCATTGACAAACTTAGAATTTTAGAAATGGAAAACAAAAAATCAACATAATGTAAAAGGATAAGAAGAGAATATTCAGCAGGTGGTCGGTTTTAATTTTACCTTGCCTTCCCAAACAGCGCACGATCGATGATCTTTTAGAAACCTTAACACCGAACCCTCCATAGGACCAGGACCGAAATCATCAGTGATCTCAGCAGCAACGACAGCCATACTACACGAAGTTTAGGGAATCAAGAGTAATATAAGCACATGTTAAAGATAAATTGGGAAGGATCTCAATGTATAGCCTAATTTCTTGCACAAACGATAAGTATAACAATCAACCACAAGGAATAAAGATACATATAAAAAACTCAATATACTGCCAACAATTGTAAAAGCAAAGCTTTATGTTAAGATTAAAGAAAGAAAGCTTAATTTGCAGCACAATTCTGACACCAAACTCTTTTATGTTTATTATGACAATCACATCTCCAATAATAGATAGGAATCTAAAATGTTTAAACCAGACGCTTTGATCCTATGCTTGATTTTTGTACTATATCATAATTATTTTCAATCAACTCTAGTACTTATAAAATTATAAAATTATAAAATTCTAGAATTAACACTCTAATTTAACCTTTCATTAGGATGTTGTAAGCTTGCACTGAACACTACCATAAAAGCACTATCAACAGACCTTCAAACAAAGAGTATTTTGATAAAAAACAACACTTCAGCTAAAAGTATAATATATTATTAGTAGATATAGACTATGAAAAATGTGCACAATACTTTGAATGGTCAACATTCTAATTAAGAAAGAAGTCAAAATTATCTTTAAAAATGATGCAAACTAGGGGGACTAACTCAACCTAAACCTATATTCCATATCAAACAATAACAAGCTATCTTCTTTCATTATTGTTACAGATTTTGCATTTTGAAATAAAATACTCAAGAAAGCTACAATGATAGCTAGCTGCAATCATACGACACACTTGAATGAGATGATTCCATCCATCTGAGAATGAGTTTTCCATAGGCTTATAGTGATAGTAATCATAACAAAGCCTGATTGTTATCAATGCATTAATCATGTGGCAAGAGGTTAATGATTTGGTAATGATGCAATATATTAAAATTAAAGAAAACAGTAGGTGCTGGAAGTTAAAAATGCTAGATCAAGATGCATGTACCCCACATCTACATGACTTCTATATCCTATATACCATCTGTTTCTAGCCATATTCAACACAGATTCAGCAATTACTCTAAGTTAGTACTGCATTACCAAGCAAAGAATTAGGGAAATTCAAAACCACATAAATACATAATGCAATTGAAAAATGTGATAGGTAAGAACCAAAAACAGTACTTTAAAATAGTGGGATGGGGATTCAGAATAAAGATACAATTTTTATAGCATATATTATGCTATCAGTTGCAAGGAATAGAGAGAAAGTCCTTACGTTTGTGATAGACTACCAACGGAGCCAACCAAAATCAGTGTCTGAGGGAGAAAGGCTGAGCAAGGCGGAGCGGAGCAGCGGAGATGAAGACGGAGCGATGGAGTGAGAGGGAGCAACGGCGACGGAGCGAGAGCCAGCGACGGTGACCGAGCGAGAGGGAAAAAGAGTGAGAGAGAGAGTGAGAGTGAGAGTGAGAGGGAATGCGACTGAGAGTGATACTGTGAGTGGTGTAGTGAGAGGGAATGCGACTAAGAGTGATACTGTGAGTGGTGTTTTTGAACTTCAGTTTTTGCAGCGACGGCGACGGAGCGAGAGGGAATGCGACTGAGAGTGACACTGTGAGTGGTGTTTTTGAACTTCTGATACTGTGAGTGGTGTTTTTGAGTGCAATCTACACGTGCTGAAAAGTAAATCAAGGTCAAAAGACTCGTTTTCCTTAATATATTTAACTTTACCCTTTAACATAGAATGTTTCTAATTACTTTCAAAGATATTTGTTTAGTCTACCTGATAAGTATGGGGATCCTCTTTTAATTATTATTTATCAAAAAGAATAATAACCCAAAGCCTCTATTCTATCTGTCTTTATCCACCACCTCATGAAAAACAAAAAGAATTTACATTTTTTTTTATGGTTTAATCCGAATATGAATTTTTCTCTATTATGATCAAAATGCGATTTTTACTGTAAAGCCTTATTCAAATAATGTAATGATAGTGAAATAGGAAATTTTTCAATCAATTAAATATTTTTAATAATGTCTTATGAGTCCTTAGTACTCGAAGAAGTGTGAAATTGGTGAATCTATTTTAGCAAGTCACCTCAAGATGCAGATTAAAAAAAAACTTATTTGTGTTATTTATTAGTTCAATTTTTTTATATTTTAATATTTATATTTAGATTATAATTCTAAAGAAAAAATAAAATAATATATTAAAAAAATATTTATTATATTTCTATATATTATATGGGGTTAAATTTAATTCGTACTGATACTTCTTGAGAAATTACCCATTCATAAAAGTATGGATTACTATGTACCGAACGAACCAATGATTATTCATGAGTCCATAATGGAATCAATTACATACTGTTTACAGCAACCTACTAGGAAATGTTATGGTAAAACTTCGTTTAAAATGATGTAGTAAAAAGCAACGTGCGACTTGAGGGATATGGTCGTCTGTGGATTCTTACATCCATCATTTTCTTTTTATATTAATTAGATAGGAATGAGGGTGCTCTTGGCTCAACATCGTTTGTTCTGTTTCACTAGAACCCTCCTTTTTGAGGTCGGGGGTTGGGATGTAAATAGTACATGATCTTAATGGAGCTCGAGTAAAAAAAAGTATTGATTCATTTTTTAAGGGTACGGATCTAGGGTTAGTGTTAATTAATAAGTTGAAACAGCTTCGTAAGTATATTTTCCATATAAAAATCGAAAGGATCCAATTTTCAAATTTATAAGTAAAACCTCTTGGAATTGGTAAAACTCTTTCGATTAATAGTGTATCGCGCAGGAATCAAATCGACCATTTGTATGATTTTTTGATAAAAAGAAATCACAAAAAGGGTATGTTGCTGACATTTTTTGAAATGATTAAAAATCATCGAAGTAATGTCTAAACCCAATGATTCAAAGAAACGATAAAGAATCATGGAACAAGGAAATACCACTTTCAGTTGTTTCAATAAATAGATTCTAATTAAGAATAAAAATAGATTCTAAAGACAAAAAAAGGTGTGTGGTTAGAGATCGCTCAATAAACGAAATACCTAAAGTAAAGGGTTTCCTTGGGTTATTAGTGAGTTATCCAACTTGAGTTCTGAGGATGCGAATACAAATGATTTTATGTTCTTTTTCAGATAAGAATAAGGAATAATAAAAAGTACTTAACTCATATTTAATTGATTTGATTATTTTATGGATCCATTTGACATTACTAATTAAAAATTTCAAATTCGATCCATAGACATAATTTCGAATTTTCTTGAGCCGTATGAGGAGAAAACCTCTTATACATTTCTAGGGAGGGGGGTATTATTCATCTATATCTATCCCAATGGGTGGTTTATCAAATCGTTGCAATGGATGCTCGATGCCGAAGAGATTCCCAAGGCTCTCCAATTCTTTGATTTTCTGGACAGTGATTCACAGGCTGCCTATTGGGGATATTGTTCATGCTGAAAACTTCCTTGTACCTGATGTAATTGATGTTGTTAGTAATGAAGGTTTTAATATTTTTATTTTTCTAATCATTTTAATGTCTTTCTCTTGATGATTTTTTTTGAGAAACTTCTCTCTATGAATTTGATCATCATCATTATCATCGTTGTCATCATCATCATTCTTGTTGATGTTGATTTGAAATTTTCCTTTACAAAAATGATGATTATTGGAAAAAAAAAAAAAATTGACAAGGTAACTTTAAGTCATTTTTTGGAATTTACACTAAAACAACACTTTTTAAAACAACGCATGTTTTAAAAATGCTGTTTTTTTAAACAAAGCCTATCCAAACAGACTCTTTATTATTAGACCAAGAGTAATCAGTTTTTAGTGTAGGTAGAGATTGAAATTCAAATCTCTTATTCAATCATAAAAAAAATTTACCCATTGAGCTACAAACTTGTGTGTGTTCTTTTTTTTTTTTTCTTTTTTTTCTTTTTTTTAATATAATCTGGGCTAGAGAAATTGGTTTTCCATTAGTTCATGCATCTAGCAAGGCCCTTTTTTTACTTGTGAAGCATTGCGGGCTAGTGTGAACCCATGTCGTCCTAACCCATAGCATGCCAACAAGCCCGTTGCGTGTCTGTCAATTTCTCAGCCCAAATGGACTTCGTCTCCTCTGTTTAGGGCTTGAGGTTTTAAGCCCATTTTTAGTTGGCCCCAAAGAAAGACTTTTTAACAATAATTAGTACCATTAAAATTCTGTAAGGCATTCATAGATTTTGAAAATAATTTGGTCTTTTTATATCACCAAGAGAATTGTTATAATAAATATTTGAACATTACTGTGATTATTATTATTATGGTGTATTATGTAATTATCTTTTAACTATTCTTTATTAATTTCTTGTTCAGTTGTGAGATTTTCATCTAAATATTTTATTATAATTTGATCAGAATGGTGGGAAAGGATAAGTGCTAATTAAGAGATTCAAAGAATAAGCTTAGAGAGAAGTGCCTTTTGCTAGTTAAGTTCTGGTTTTTGAGGGATTGAATGAAACCAACCGCAAATCACGAGTTTTGCCAAAATAAGTGTTGTTCGTTTTTTATTTTTTTGCAAGTATAATTTTTTTTTTTCTTTCCTTTTTTGCAAGTTAAAGTGTTCATATGAATATCTTGATTTATGGGCATGACCAGGAAGACCTGTCCTTGTAAGTTGTAAGCCTAAAAGTCTTTGTTTCACACCGATTTTACGACCTGTTTACATGACACTCTTTAAGCTTTAAAGGAGATATAAATCGTGTGGACAATAATTAGGTAGATCAAACTGGGGTTTCTGACCTGGAATGAAAAGTATGTTGGAGAGAACTCCAACAACTTTGCTATCATGCTTGGCTGAATCGGCTCCATTCTTTAAAGCAATATCACTGAAATTGTTCTATCCTATCTATCCAAAAAATAAAACAATTACAGTAATAAATATGTTAAACATAAAGGAAAATCTCAAAAGTAATGATTCTCTCTCTGGAGACTGAGTTTTACCAATTATCTTTAAAAAAATAAAAAATAAAAAATAAAAGCAAAAGACATTGTTTGTCCCTATATAAGCATTTTCAGTCCCAAAAATTTAATACAATCATTTTTAGTTAGGAAGTATGGATACTTCATTTAAAATGTCATACCCGTGTCGTAGCTGTGTTGTACCCGTATCATACCGATGTTGTATCAGCCGTTTCACATCATAATTTTTCAAAAATTGTTTATGTATTCGTATTGTATCCGTACCCGTACTCGTACCTATGTTTGTGTCCGTATGCTTCCTAGATTTTTAGCCCCTAACAAGTTTAAAATAATCATTTTTAGTCCCTAATAAATTAAAGTAATCACTTTTAGTTCATATAAAGTGATGACATGTTAAAAATTTGACCATCCTATCAAGGGACTAAAATCAATCACTTTAAATTTCAATGTCTAAAATCGTTCATGGACTAGACTTTAGGATGCATAAAAAGGTTTCTTCTTTTCCTGTTTTTTTAGGTAACAGTTCAAATCAATAAATGTACCACTTATGATTGGAGTCAATACTCGGGATTCAGTCATACATACATGGGGCCATTAAGGGTCTTCGTTCATATTATGAATCATATATGATATAATGGGAAAACGTTTAAAGGTAATGACTAAACATGGAAAAAAGGAGAGGACCAACAAGACCTGGACCATGTCAATGTTTCACCCAAGTCTTTAAACATTTAACACTTCAACCATTTCTGATCCAATTAGAAGAATAATTAGTTGTGTTGAAAATAAACACACATAAAGAAAGAGATTTGTGATAACTGTATATACAATTTATAATGTGTGCGCGTTTTCTTTTTTTTTCTTTTTTTTTTCCTTGATTTGAATATATGCTGGGCAGACTGGGCTTGAGAAATTGGTTGTCCATTAGCTCATGCTGTCCCTTTTGGGCTTGAGGTTTCAAGCCCATTAGCAGTTGGACCGAATTAGACCAAAGTTGACTAAATGGACCGAATTGAACCAAAATAAATTGATATGGACCATATAAACCCAATGGATTGAAAAAGACTAAAATGGACTAAGCAACAATAAATTTTAGGCTTTAACTTCTATATATTATATAGATATAGATATGGTTGTCAAAATCCCGATCTGGATCCTACGATCCTATGATTTTACGATCCCACCTGCCCAAAACGATCCGGATCTTTCAAGGATTTTTGCGATCGTTTAGGATCAGTAGGATCGTATGATTCTGACGATCCCAAATGACCTTGGTTTCTTGTAATCTTTTTTAACTTGACAGAAGACTCAGTTGGACCCAAATGAAAAATAAAATCCCAATAGATCAAGTTTTTCCACTTTAATGTAGAGAGTGTTAGTTGGACCCAAATAAAAAATATCCCAATAGAGTGTCACATTTTGAGGTTTTTGACCTCTTTAAATGATGCTTTCAAATGGATGTAGTGATGTATTGTAATTATATTAATGAATGTATAATTTATGTAATTATTTAACATATCAATGTGTATTTTTTGTTTTTTTCTCAAATAATGTAGGATCTTACGATTCACGATCCGATCCACGATCTTACCTACCTCTCATGATTCTACGTAGAATCCCAATTTTGACAACCTTGGATATAAATGTATGATACAGTAATAAATCTTGCCCAAAGCGTATAAGACTCATTATAGATTCATTAACTAAGTTCAACTAAGAGGGTTGTGATTTAGTGACAACTTAGGTTTTCTCCACTTTATTATATTTATAAAAATAAAAAATAAAAATAAAAAAACCTCTTGAAGCTCTCGGCTTGGGTCAAAGAAGTGCCCAGCAGTATTGAGCCTTTAGTGCTCCAAGATCTGATATAATTTTTCTCTGAGGTTTCAATAAAAATGCTTAGTCTTTAGATGCCTAAGAAATTAGAGCCTCTATTTGTGAATTTACTGAAAATTAATTGGATTCATTGAAAATATGAAAACAAAACCCTTTTATTATGTCAACTTTGATCGATTTCTAGCGTCTAAAAGTCTTTTATCTATTTGATTAATAAAACAACCTCAAAGCATTATATCACTGTTATTTTGTCAAATATTATTAAAAAAAAAAATTTAAATCAGTTAAAAGATCTTTGTTGCAAAAACTCTACAAACTTTTTTTTTTTCTTGATAGAGAAAAATACTCTACAATTTTTTTTTAAAAAATTTTATAGAATTTTAATCTATAACGTCTGTTTTTTATGATTGTACTCTTTATCGTCAAACCAAGACACCAATTAATTTTTGGTGTAGGCGATAATTAAACTCCAAATCTCTTATTCAATCATAAAAAACTTTACCGTTGAAATGATTGTGCTCTTTATCGTCAAACCAAGACACCAATTAGTTTTTGGTGTAAGCGATAATTAAACTCCAAATTTCTTATTCAACCATAAAAAACTTTACCGTGTTTTTTTTTTTTTTTTTTTTTTTTTTTTTTAATATAATCCAGGCTAGAGAAATTGGTTTTCCATTAGTTCATGTTGTCCATCTAGCAAGGCCCTTTTTTTCCTTGTGAAGCATTGTGGGCTAGTGTGAACCCATGTCGTCCTAACCCATAGCATGCCAACAAGCCCGTTGCTGCGTGTCCGGCCATTTCTCAGCCCAAATGGACTTCGTCTCCTCCTTTTTAGGGCTTGAGGTTTTATGCCCATTTTTAGTTGGCCCCCCAAAAAAGACTCTTTTAACAATAATTAATACTAGTAAAACTCTGTAAGGCATTCATAGATTTTGAAAATAATTTGGTCTTTTTATTCACCAAGAGAATTGTTATAATAAATATTTGAACATTATTATGATTATTATCAATTTGGTGTATTATGTCATTTTCTTTTAACTATTCTTTATTAATTTCTTGTTCAACTATGAGATTTTCATTTAAATATTTTATTATAATTTGATCAGAATGATGGGAAAGGATAAGTGCTAATTAAGAGATTCAAGGAATAAGCTCAGAGAGAAGTGCATTTTGCTAGTTAGGTTCTGGTTTTTGAGGGGTTGAATGGAACCAACCGCAAATCACAAGTTTTGCAAAAATAAGTGTTGTTTGTTTTTTTTGTTTTTTTGCAAGTATATATTTTTTTTATTTTTTGCAAGTTAAAGTGTTTATATGAATATCTTGACTTACACGTAAAGCTGTCATTGTCCAAAAGAGCAAAGTGTATATAATTGCAAATTAACTCCAAATGCTCTTGAAGATGCTCAAACATGATACATATTGATCAAATCCAAGCTATATCAAAACTCAATTCCAATAACTATCTTTGTAAGTGATAGGCCAAAAACGAATTAACCCCTTGTGATTAATTAACCAATTAATTTAGCCAAGTGAATTAATTAAGTTAATTAACATGCAAACACGTGGTAGCACAAACAAATCACCAATTTGACTAAGTATGCAGCGGAAAATAAATAACATGGTGATTTGTTTACGAATGGGGAAAACCTAAAGGCAAAAACCCTACCGGGTGATTTTCAAGTCACCACTCCTGAAATTTCATTATTATCACGACAAGCGGTTACAAGTAAAGAAATCCTAGTACCTTATACCAACCTACAGTTGAACCCTTACCCCAATACCCAATTGGACTTGTTCTGTAGTGACAATTTCCCCTTTTGATGCACGGCTCCCAAGTACGTGACTAACCAATGCGCGGATCCCAGTATGTGACTTTAATCACCAACTAGAGAAGGTTGTTGGCTGCAAAATTCTTCAGTTCATCCCAACGATGAAGATCAAGAAGATGCTTGGTCACAAAACCTAATAGTGCACATACACAACAACTTCTTCACAAGAATGATGAATTAGGGCAAAACTTTGTCTCCGATTACAAATTTCTTGAACAAACTTTGCTCAACACTTGTGCAACTTGTATCCCCTTTGATGGCCTTTAAACTAATCATTTTATATATCTAGGGTTAGAAGAAAAGAAAGCTCAAACACATAATCCCGGATTAGAGTCAAAACAGAACTGGAATTCTGTTTTTCATAAATCTCGACAGATACCTGTCTGTCGAGGTGCTGTCGAGCCACGGGGTTGAAACAGCTTCTTAAGCTCGATGGATAGCTAGTTGTCGAGCTAGCTGTCGAGATTTAATGAACAGCACTTCTTCAGCTTGAATCTTGGACAGACTTGCATGTCTTCAACACTTAATCTTGAAACACAGTTTCTTGAAGTATTAAACACATCATAGATCTACCCAAATACAAGTAAAGTGCGTTTTGTCAAAGGATAAGCCAATTACATAAAATAGTGACATATGTTCCTAACAAGTGAATCACATATGTCTTAATAATCTCCCCCTTTGGCAATCCGTGACAAAACCACAACAGACAAATGAACATATGAGAGAAGTCATAAATCACTTAACTCATATTCACTTGAAGAATACAATAAAATCTATCCTAACACAAACTCTTGAAAAACTTTGTAAGAAGAGAGTTTATGGCAAGTAGACTTTGACAATCTGTATTTCTGAAACACTTTTAAACAAAACTCATCAAGACATCTTTGTGTGAAACAGAAATAATAGATTGCATACATGTAATAAGAAGCATGTGCATAAAGAGAGAAAAGAAACAACACATGTAAGGGTAGGTGAAAGAAACATACATCAACATATATAAAGAAGATAAGTACAATGTATGTCAAAAATGGTCACAAGACCTATGTACAAGAATAATGTATCTCAAATAGACAGAAAAGAAAAAGATACAAGTAATCCTCACTACATCCCTCAACAAAAATCAACACTCCCCCTAACAAAATGTCTTATACTAACTCTCCCCCTAAGAATGACTACTCTCATATCCAAAACTACTCCTCCTTTTTGTCACGAGTGATAAAGGGTAAGAGTGTCAAGTAGACATCTCATCGGTAGAGCTAACATCTCCATCATCATCATCTGAAACATCATCCGACTCAGAAGCCACTAGAGGAGGTGGTGGAGGAGAAGCCTCAGGAGCAAAACCACCCATGGTCGCCTATCGCCGTGCAATACGACCGACGCGAACGTTCACCTGATACAACTTCGTAGAGAGTGTATCAAGGCAAGCATCCATGCATTGCAGCTGCGCCATGATGTCTCCTAGAGTCACATCGCCTGAAGAAGAAGAGGGAGCGGATGTGGATAGAGCAGAACGAGACGGAGCAGAATGGGAGGGAGGAGCTGCTGAATCCAACTGCCGAGACCGAAACTGCACCTCGCTACATTTAACGGTAGCGTAGTCTATGGCACACATGACAAGAAAATGGTCGGAAGAGGGAAAATGAACAGAAAAATGGCATAGAATCCGCATGATAGCTGAAGGGAAAATGAGCTTATCACGGGTAGCCGTATCCCTATACACATCTAAGATAGAAAGAATGAAATGTGAAGGAAAATCTATAGTGAGGTGCTCTAATAAAGAAAGCAAAAATCAAGCACGAGACTCTGTGATAAAGTTGTAGTGAGAGAGGGGGTGCAAAACAAATGTCATCACCATGTTCATGAATTGAGGACCTTTAGCAAAGGCCTTACATGGTGTAAACTGACGATCACCCCAATCTGCGGGACGTTCACAGAAAGCGAAAATCATCTTGTCTTTGGATACAGTCCTTAGACGCTCACAACCAGGGTAGTTAGGATGTTCTACCCTTGAAACATGAAGCACATCCGCAACAAGCTGCAGTGTGGCTACAATGCATGTACCTCGAACGCGAGTAGAAAAGAGAGGTACTGAAAAATAGAAACCATGCATGTTGGAGTAAAACTCCTGGATCAGTACGGTAGGACAAGTGACCGGGACGTCATACAGTGACCCCTAACCCCGACTGTGAATAACATCGGGTAGGTCAGTGTCGGCGAAGTCTGCCAAAATGACTTAGCGTTCCAAATGAACACCTCGTCGAGAAAAGTTCTCCGAGAAGTATTTTCGGGCATCCTCATCACGGAACCGAATATGAGAAGGAGTAGGATCAGAAGAAGACGATAACCTAGAACGCAAAGGGTTCTGGGATGGAGCTGACTACGCTTAGGTGCTATAGACACGACTAACGTAAACAGAAGGAGAGGGAGAGAAAGAAAGGCAATCAGAAAAGCTCCAAAGCAGTTCAAATATAACAAGTATATTGAAAAGAGAGTACGTATGCATGGGGAATGCATGAATATGTGATATACAAAAGAAATTGCACCATAGGCTCAGCCCAATCCAATCCTACCAGCACACAATCAATTTGCGCACATCTAAATGCATGATAATACTGTTATTATGCTAATGTGATGCAATGCATGAGATTTGAAACTCATTTAAGTAACAACTCACCCCAAAATTTCAACAGTAACTCATCAATTTTGAAAAACCCCAAATTTTTCAAAAACCCCAAAACCTAGATTTCAAAACATGAATGCATGAAAATGAAGGAAATTAGAGGTTTACCAAGTGAAGGAAAACTTGAAAAAGCTTGAAAAATCACTTGGGAAGAGGTTTGGAGTGAGAGAGATGGTGTTTGGGAGAAGAACAGGTGCGGACAGGTCAAGAGAGATCGAAGAAATGAGAACTGGATCGCAAAGATAAAATATATAGCTCCTCAGTAATTCTCGACAGATATAGGTGTCGAGAGGTGTCGAGACATCTGTCGAGGTAGGTGTCAAGAAAAACAATGTCGACAGATACAGGTGTCGAGGAACAAAGCAAAGACACAAGAAAACAAGCTCGATCGATCCACAAGCTGTTGAGAAGCTATCGAGGATCCAGGAACTTTCTCGTTCGATCCACCAGCTGTCGAGGATCTGTCGAGATTGCGATAAGAAAAGACTTTAAGATCTCGACAGATAGCCAAGTGTCGAGGAGGTACCTAGGAGGTGTCGAGATTGCTTAAAAATCATTTTTCAAGAAGGGAAAAACACAGATATGAATGCAATCAAGCATACAACTCAACCAAGGATCCAATCAACATTTTAAGGTCTCAAAATCATCTCTTAACAAAAATTTTAAGCACAATGGTCCCAAAAACACACACACACACACACACACTAAACAAGTCTAACCAATTTTATATTTCAAAAACAAGTCAAGACAGTTTAGTGAGCATACATTAACACATGTAAAACCTTGTGATGGCCAAATCACATTGTACCTGCACATGTATCAAAAGTAGCAAAGAATGTTGCGTGTTGTGTGTGAAAAACATCGCAAGATTGTATAAGTGCATACATGTTATGACGATTTGAGATATGAGAAAATTACTTTAACTCACACACATCATAACTGTTTGATGGAGACTATCACCTTCGAGTTACATCCTATAACTCCCACATCTCCTAGAAAACACGCTTGCAATCATATTTAAAAGCATTTTGTTCTTTTTGCTTTTGATTTTTCTTTGCATATTTTTCTTTTTACTATGCCGAAGCACACAAATGTCATTCATGATTGGCGGGTAACAATAGTGAGATGATTATTTATGCCTTTCTCTTAGGATTTTCTAGTCCTTCCCGTCAAAAAGAGTGATACGAGTGTTAAGTACAAGAGATTACTTAATCGTACTCATCACAAACAAGAGCCACAAAGCTCACTTGCTTAGTTGTGCATAGAGATGCTCATCTAAGTTACAAGAGATAAAAAGTTTAGAAAACTTTGTTTCAATGGTCATCCAAGGTACACAAGTACCAATGTACACAAAACACACACTGTTTTTGTATTTTTCTGGTTTTTCAAAATTTTTTATTTTTATATAAAAAACAAAACAAAACAAAATTGAAAAATAACCAAACAAAAACATGTTAAACAATGCATAGTATAAAAACTAGATGCAAATGCATGAGGAAGAAGGAGGAGAGAAAGAGATCAATCCATGGAGATGACACTAATGTTTTGACGAAGGAATTCAAAACGTTTGCTGTCAAGAGGTTTGGTGAACAAGTCAGCCTTTTGATCATCAATGTGAATAAACTCAAGAGTGAGAATACCATCTTCAACAAGCTCCCTAATGAAGTGATGTCGAATCTCTATGTGTTTGGTTTGAGAATGTTGAATCGGATTCTTAGAGATATTGATGGCAATGGTATTGTCACAATAGATGGTGAGATGCTCTTGACAAATACCATAATCATGGAGGAGTTTTTTGCATCCATAGGAGTTGGGTGCAACAGCTACCGGCAGCAATGTACTCAACTTCTGCAGTGGATAATGAGATGGAGTTCTGCTTTTTGCTCATCCAAGAGACAGGATTGTTACCCACATAAAAACAACCCCCCGATGTACTCTTTCTGTCATCAGCATTCCCAGCCCAATCAGCATCAGAATAACCAGCTAAGACATCATTTGTGTCCTTGTTGTACCACACACCGAACTCAGCAGTGGTTTTGACATACTTTATGATTCTTTTTAAAGCAGTCATATGGGATTCTTTGGGATCAGCCTGATATCTAGCACACACTTCAACACTGTAAGTAAAATCAGATCTACTAGCAGTAAGGTAAAGAAGACTACCTATCATGCTTCTATAGAGAGAAGAATCTACACTTTTGCCTAACAAGTCCACAGTGAGTTTAACATTTGGGCTTATAAGAGTTCTAACAGAGCTAGCATATTCCAAACCAAACTTTTTCACAAGATTCTTAGCATATTTAGATTGTGATAGGAATATACCTGAATCTTGTTGACGAATCTGCAATCCAAGAAAGTGAGTCAGCTCTCCAATCATGCTCATCTCGAACTTGGCTTGCATGAGTTTTGAGAAGCCATGAGCAAGTTCATCCTTAGTTGACCCAAAGATAATATCATCAACATAGACTTGAGCAACTATCAACTCGCCATCTTCCTTTTTGATGAAGAGAGTCTGATCAGCTTTTCCTCTTGTGAACCCATGTGACACCAAATATTGTGTGAGCCAATCATACCAAGCTCTAGGGGCTTGCTTTAAGCCATAAAGTGTCTTCTTGAGATACAATACATGGTCTGGAAAGTGTGGATCAATGAATCCTTTTGGTTGAGCCACATAGACATCTTCTTTAAGTAGCCCATTCAAGAAAACAGTCTTTACATCCATCTGATAGAGTTTGAACTTCAAATGACATGCTAGGGCAAGGAGAATTCTGATGGACTCCATACGGGCAACTGGGGAAAATGTCTCATCATAGTCTATTCCTTCCATTTGTGAGTATCCTTGAGCTACAAGCCGAGCTTTGTTGCGAATCACATTGCCCTCCTCATCAGTCTTATTGCTGAATATCCACTTTGTGCCGATGATGTGCTCGCCCTTCGGTCTAGGTACTAAGGTCCAGACATCATTCCTCTGAAACTAAAGGAGTTCATCATGCATTTCTTCGACCCAACTTTCATCCTGAAGAGTTTCCTCAACTTTTGTGGGTTCAACTTGTGACAGATAATAAGAATAAGACACAAAGTTAGCAACACATTTATCAACAGTCTGTTTCCTTAATGTGAGTTCATTCATATTTCCCACAATAACTTCTGGAGGATGATTTAATTTAACCCTGGATGAAGGTCCTTTCTCTTCATGAGATTCAGAATCTAGTGAAGTGGGTATATCTACAAAATCTTCCAGAACACAGGGAGTATCAGGAGTACTTGGAGATTCAGGTTCTTGTTCAATAAGTTCTTGAACTTCCTTAGGCTCAGGAGGAAGAATTTCTTTGGGTAACTCCTCAATGCCTTTCTCAGAACTGGAATTTGAAGACTCATCAATAACAACATTCACTGTCTCCATTACCTTCATAGTTCTTTTGTTGTATACCCGATAAGCCTTACTTGTGGAGGAGTACCCCAAAAATATACCTTCATCACTCCGAGAGTCAAACTTTCCCACATTCTCTCTATCCTTGAGGATGAAACAAGTACTTCCAAAGATTCTGAAGTACTTCACATTCAGCTTTCTTCCTTTCCATAACTCATATGGAGTCTTCTTGGTACTGGGTCTGAAGTACACTCTATTAACCGTATGACAGGCAGTGTTATCGGCTTCTCCCCACAAGTTTTTAACCACATCCTTGTTGTATAACATGGCTCTGGCCATCTCCTGAATAACCTTATTCTTCCTTTCTACTACACCATTCTGCTGAGGAATAATAGGAGCATAGAATTCTTGAGATATACCTGATCTTGTGCAAAAGGACTCCATATGTGAGTTCTCAAATTCTTTACCATGGTCACTTCGAATTCAATCAACCTTCAAGCTCTTCTCATTCTGCAATCTTGTGCACAAAACTTCAATGTGCTCAGGAGCATCAGACTTGGATCGTAAGAGAACGACCTAAGTGTACCTAGTGAAGTCGTCTACCACAACCATGATGTATCTCTTACCACCAAGAGACTCGGTTCTAGTTGGACCCATAAGATCCAAATGTAGAAGCTCCAATGGCCTAGATGTAGCTGATGTCTGAGTGCCTGGATGCTTAGCTTTCGTCTGTTTCCCAAGCTGACATGGTCCACACACCACATTGCTCATTCTACTGAGCTTTGGTATCCCCAAGACTGATTCATGCTTAGATATAATAGAAAGATGTTTGTAACTAGCATGTCCCATCCGTTGATGCCATAGATCTTCATTTGAAAAACGAATGCTATTGCACACAACATCAACATCAGGAACCAATCTATAACAGTTGTCTAAAGTGCGAATACCACTTATGAGTTTCTTTCCAGACTCATCCATGACAAGACACTTTCCCTTTGAGAATAGTACCATGAAATCTTGATCACATATCTGACTTATGCTTAACAGGTTCACCCTTAGACCTTCTACATAAAGGACATTTGCAATGTCTGGCAGTCCAGGTATAGAGATAATTCTCTTCCCTTTAATCTGTGATTTGCTCCCATCACTAAAAGTGACATTGCCACCTTTCTTAGACTCGAAAACTTTGAATAGAGATCGGTCTCCAGTCATGTGTCTTGAGTAACCACTGTCGAGGTACCACAAACATGTGTTCATAACTTGAAATGCAAACTTCATCATAAAACACACTTCATGTTTAGATGACAGATCAGTGGGAATGGTGTTTTCTCTTATCTGCCTTTTTCGAGCTAAGCCTTTAACTTTCACTATTCTCAGACGAACTCCTTTGCACATTTTTATTCTGAGACAGTCTAGTTTCTTCTTAGCCAAACTGAGATCTTTTTCAATAGTCATCATAAGAGATTTCAAATAACTTTTAGACTTGTATTTTCTGAGACATTCAAACAAATAGAGATTAGAAAAACAAGATGTATTTGAAAACAAAGATCTCTTCAAGCCGGTTACAGCCATGACAACAGGGGTCAATGGATCACACAGCAAAGATTAAAACATAATCAGACTGTGCCTGCTCTGATACCACTTGATAGGCCAAAAACGAATTGACCCCTTGTGATTAATTAACCAATTAATTTAGCCAAGTGAATTAATTAAGTTAATTAATATGCAAACGCGTGGTAGCACAAACAAATCACCAATTTGACTAAGTATGTAGCGGAAAATAAATAATACGGTGATTTGTTTACGAATGGGGAAAACCTAACGGCAAAATCCCCACCAGGTGATTTTCAGGTCACCACTCCCGAAATTCCACTATTATCACAACAAGCAGTTACAAGTAAAGGAATCTCAGTACCTTATACCAACCTACAGTTGAACCCTTACCCCAATACCCAATTGGACTTGTTCTGTAGTGACAATTTCTCCTTTTGATGCACGGCTCTCAAGTACGTGACTAACCAATGCGCAGATCCCAGTACGCGACTTCAATCACCAACTAGAGAAGGTTGTTGGCTGCAAAGTTCTTCAGTTCATCCCAACGATAAAGATCAAGAAGATGCTTGGTCACAAAACCCAATGGTGCACATAAACAGCAACTTCTTCACAAGAATGATGAACTAGGGCAAAACTTTGTCTCCGGTTACAAATTGCTTGAAAAAACTTTGCTCAACACTTGTGCAACTTGTATCCCCTTTGACGGCCCTTAAACTAATCCTTTTATATGTCTAGGGTTAGAAGAAAAGAAAGCCCAAATACATAATCCCGGATTAGAGTCAAAACAGAACTGGAATTCTGTTTTTCATAAATCTCGACAGATACCTGTCTGTCGAGGTGCTGTCGAGCAGTTGTCGAGCCACGGGGCTGAAACAGTTTCTTAAGCTCGATGGATAGCTAGCTATCGAGCTAGCTGTCGAGATTTAATGAACAACACTTCTTCAGCTTGAATCTTGGAAAGACTGGCATGTCTTCAACACTTGATCTTGAAACACAGTTTCTTGAAGTATTAAACACATCCTAGATCTATCCAAATACAAGTAAAGTGTGTTTTGTCAAAGGATAAGCCAATTACATAAAATAGTGACATATGTTCCTAACAAGTGAATCACATATGTCCTAACAGTAAGTATATTGACAATCACAATTTTCTGAAGAAGAAGATTTCTCTCAGTCAACAGGGTATTTCTAAACTTTGGCCAAATACAAACAACTAGAGAGCTACAAATTATTTGCTTCATTGTTTTAAACATAAACTTGGCCTTCAAAAGTAGTCATCAGTCTTGTGCACCTGTGGTGAAGGAAGATAAATTTTTAATTAGAAGAGTGAGGTTTTCTCTACTGTAACAAGAATTTAAAAGATTTTGTTTAATTCATTAGCTACTATTTAGTAAATTAAGTATTAATTACTTTTTTACCTTTGATAAAATTTACAACACAAGAAAGCTCATTTGTGTGAGAAATTAGGAATGTTACTTAAATCCCATTTCATTCAATATTTATGCAATTGGCAATCCATTTACTTAGGAAAATATTTAGAATTTCTTTTATAAAAAAAAAAAAAGGGAGAGCAAAGTTTTTACAACAAATTACTTAACTTTTTAGTCTTTAGTATGTCAGCAATTCAGTACTTATGGAAATAATTTAAGCTTATGTCATTGATAGAGACCTCTGTCTAGAGTAAGAGCATCTCCAATAGATTAGCCAAATTCATTTTTTGGAGAGCAAACCCAAAAAATCAAGTCCAACAGATTCTCTAAAAGCAAAACTTTTCCAAATTTTTTTTTGAAGTTGCTACAGTAGTTCTCTTGATCTAGAGAACACTGTAGCAACTCCAAATAATTATTTTATCTTGTAAAACATACCCAGATGTATAAAATCCTATT
>JARYZH020001610.1:0-25273 GCA_030021035.2 Notholithocarpus densiflorus | reverse complement strand
GTTATCGTTATCGTGTCATGTGTCAGATATATTTCCCTATTTTTTTCCTTAACTTTCTCTGGCCCTCTATTTGTGAACTGTGAAGAGGGGTAGGTGATGCAAATATTTGCTTAAAATTATCCCAATTTCCATTGCATATTTTAGATTTAATTTTAGTTAGGTTGTTAGTTTTTTTTTTTGTTTTTTTTTATTTTTATTTTTTTAATTTAAATATTCAAGTTATATCTTTTGAAGAGCTCGACTATATTAATTGTAACATGTTATTTATTTGAATAAAATATTGTATTTCTAAGTGTAATTTTCTGAGTAGAGGGTGTAAAGACACTTAATAGGTTAAATTTCGTACATCTAACCTAAAAAATTCACAAACATCAGTTAAGAAAAATTGTGTAAATATTTACATTGTTGTTAAAGTGACCGAATATATTTACATGATTATTGTTTACATGCAAATCTTCTTATAATATATTTTTCCTTACTCATGTACAAAAAGAGAGATAATTAGAGAGAGTAATAAAAAATTTGATAAAAATATAATATTGATTAGTAAAATGTAGTATAAAATAGATAATTGAATGTAAATGTTTTTGAAAAGTGATTATGTAAAACAGAAATAGTGTAAAATTTTATGTTGAGAATAATCCCATCAATTTGTACAATTTTTGTTGTCTATTGAATTTAATCTCCTTATTTAATGTAACACAAACTGGTAAAGCAGTATTAGCATCTTACTACAATGCACGGTTTTTGGGGTATTTTGGTCATTTTTTAGGTTTCGGGGTTATTTTGGTCAATTTTTAGGCTTTGGGGTTATTTTGGCCATTTTTTAGGTTTTGAGGGTATTTTGGTCTTTTTTTAGGTTTCGGAGGTATTTTGGTCATTTTTTGGATTTTAGGGGCTTTTTGGTAATTTTGGGTTTCAGGGGTATTTTGGTCATTTTTTAGGTTTCGAGGTATTTTGGTCATTTTTTGGATTTCAGTGGTATTTTGGTCATTTTTTGGGTTTCAAGGGTATTTTGGTCATTTGTTGGGTTTCAGGGGTATTTTGTTCATTTTTTGGGGTATTTTGGTAATTTTTAGGTTTCAGGGATATTTTGGTCATTTGCATGGATTTTGGGGGTATATAGGTCATTTTTTTTTGTTTCATGGGTATTTTGGTCATTTTTTATGTTTCGGGGTATTTTGGGTCATTTTTAGGTTTTGGAGGTATTTTGGTCAGTTTTTGGGTTTCAAAGGTATTTTGGTCATTTTTTGAGTTTCGAGGGTATTTTGGTCATTTTGTAGGTTTTGGGGTTATTGTGGTAATTTTAAAGTTTTGGGGGGTATTTTGGTCATTTTTTAGGTTGAGGGGGTATTTTGGTAATTTTAGTGGTTTTGGGTATTTTAGAGTTGGATGATTGGTAGAAATGATACTTGGATCATAATTTGGTCTAATTGGGTACCCAATTAAAACCCAATAAACATTAATGTTAAATAAGTTTAATTGAGTTTATACCCATTTAACCCAATTAATAATTGGGTGAGTTTGAGTCTCTTTTAAGTGGGTAGGTTTGGGTGGACAAATAAGTTTGGGTTGATTTTGTCACCCCTAGTTATTAAGTACAAAAACCAAAGTCTTTTCAAAAAAAAAAAAAAAAAAAGGTACAAAAACCAAAGTGGGTTCTAGTTAACTCAACTGGTAAAGTCTCTGATGGTTGTATAAGAGATCTGGGGTTCAATCCATGCCTACACCAAAAACTAATTGGTGTTTTGGTCTGATAATAAATAGCTATTATTAGAAACGGACGCCATAGGTCTCTCAACTCTCTCAAAAAAAAAAAAATACAAAAACCAAAGAGTTTAGAATAATTTAAGCATCATTTTTTTTAAAAATGTATAATTTGAATTGTATAATTATGATTGTTTTTAGTTGTATCCGTAAATATGCACGTAGTTATACACTAGTATATCTAATGGATGTGCTTATAATTATTGTTTGTATTGAAATAAGAAAATTTTATTTTAAAGAGGAGAAAAAAAAAAGAAAAAAAAAAAAGTAAAGAAGAGCTGAATTCCATACATGGCAGTGGCACACTTCCCATCAATTGGTGGAATAACCATACACTCACAGCTACTTGCGATATTGTGGGCTGTTTGGTTCTAGTAATGATCTTTGTATTTTTTTTAAATATATGCAGAGGAAAAAGTATGTAAAGAAACGTGTAATATTGTTTAAAATTTAAAAACGTGTATTTAAACACATGTACCAAACAAGCCCATTATCCCTTGGGAATACACTCAAAGTTAAGGCCTGAATTTTGAGGAGAACCAGACATAGTTAAGGATTGGTCAATTCATGCATAACACAATTCGAGTTTGTCTATTTTTATGCAACTAAGGGTCCAGGTGCATGAAACAAAAGTACGTAGTCAACTTTATTTTTATTTTTCTTTATAATGTACGTACTAGCTAGCATAGCAATGATAGCATATCCCCTGACCCAAGATATCAATACAGTTCATTTCTCACTCTTCTAAACCAAATTTGTTCTATATTAAGTATGCGGAGAGTGCGCGGACAGTGCCACCCTGTAGATGTTAGTCAGTCAAGTACTTGTTGATGACCAAGCCAAATATACAATTTAATCTTTACAAAGTTCAATTTATTCATTGATTTGTTTAAACTGTTTTACCAACGAACCGGATTAATTAAATAGGTCAATTTATTAATTGAATAAACAAAATCAGTGGATAATGGAGTTCAATTTTATCAAACCCATCAATATTTTCAAGGCTATAAAACTTCATTCTTTCTAATATATATATTTTTAACCTCAAATGCTCAATAAATCTCAAATGTTTTAGCGTTATTATAAAATTTAATTCATTTTTTTTTTTGAGAAGAAGTAAACGGAATTTTATTCAACAAAACTCAGAGGTCTTTCCATAATACATCATTCAGATCACTAGATAGCTCTTTTGTCCATACATCTGTGTCTGCAGTTAAAACTGCTTTATGTGCTAGAGAGTGTGCTAATAAATTACCCTCTCTAAAAACATGGTGAAAAGAACAAGTTTACAACGTGGCACCTAATCTACGAGCATCCTCAATCACATGCCCATACAACGTGAGACTTCTACCCGGGGCCTGTAAAGCTTGAACATAATTTATGTATTATTTACTCGGATTATAGTATTATTAATTTTATTTAATTATAATAAATGTGTTAATTTAGTTAGAAAATCTTTGACTACTCTAATTAAATGTCCAATCTATCAGTAAATATATATATATATATATATATAATTTCCAATAAAATTGCTAGGACCCATACAAGATATATTCACATATATGGCTAAATTAACGACAGAGGAGAATCAAATCAAAATAGCATATCGTAGAAAAAAATATCGGATACCGTGGGCCAAATTTTGAAGCAACTGCACGGCTAATTAGCTTCACAAATGACCCCCTTTTAGCCATATAGTATTAAACTCTAAAATCAAGACAACAAGGATATCAATCATGCATGTACCTATTAAGAGCATCTCCAATAGGTTCTGTATCTCTATTTTTTGGAGATAAAATGCTACTATTCACACTCCAATCGGTTCTTTAAACACAAAACTTTTCTAAATTTATTTTGAAGTTGCTACAGTACTTCTCTAATCTGTAGCAACTCCAAATCAATTTTTTGCTTAAAAAATTATACCAGTTACTATTATATCAATTCTTTCTCTCTCCTCTAGATTTCTTTTTTTCTCTCATTCTCTCCGTTTCTCACATAATCCAAACACAAAACAAAATCCAATTCTTAAAATAAAGTTGAATCAGAACAAGCAAATATGAAAAAATAAAAGAAAAGAACAAGCCGATCTGACCAAGCCTGGTGGTGGGGAGGAGGACGAGTGGCGGTGGGGCGGCGGACGTGATAGTGCTGCATGGTGAACGCCGATCTCCACCGGCTTTGTCCTTTTGACGACCTCGATCTCCACTGGCGGTGGGGTGGCAGACGAGCAGCAGTCTTTCTCCTCTCTCTCTCTCTCTCTCTCTCTCTCTTTCTCTCTTTTCTCTGATGTGAAGTAAATGGTAAGGTTGCTGGAATGTTCTTGAGGTGAAAAAGAAAATAGAAGAAGGGGGATAGAGATTGGACACTTGTGTGGAGGAGAAAAACAAGAAAAAGAAAAAGGAAAAAAAAGAAATGAAACGTGTATGAATGAAAATGAAATGAAAGAAAGAAAAATGATATAAAAAATAAAAAATCCTAATTGAAAAATACTACCACAATATTTTCATAATAAATTTTAAGTAACAGATTGTTATTAGTTAATATTGGCGAGTAAAAAAATAATTTCAGTGGTGGGTTCAAATTAGAACTAGCAACAACTTTCCACATAAATTTTGTTGTGAAAGTATTGTGTAAAATGTTGTGAACATAACACTTTTCATTGAAAAATATAGTTGTTAAAAAAAGAATAAATGATGATTGAAAAAAGAATAAACAATGAATGAAAAAATAATATTTAAATGAGATAGAGAATGAGATAGATAATCTGTTGGAAAAAGTATTTGAAAAAGTGAGTAGGTAAAAGCTAAATGTCACTGTTCATTCTCAAAACAGTACAAAAATTTAAAGAATCTGCTAGAGATGCTCTAAAATATCAAAGCATTGATCAATCACTAGATATCCTGCCACCATAGTCTCAATTATTTAGCTTTATTTATTTGTTGCCTTTTTGAATTCTGCACAACGCTGGATTTAGTTATGAAGCAAACTAAAACATATTTCATTTTCTTCCATATTTATGATTTAAATTAATAGTTTTCAGTTATAATAGTATCTTTCTAATTATATATATATATATATATATGTATATATTGTTGGGCTATCAAGAAACTACAACTTCATAAAATAAGCGTAGTTGAAATGAGATAAGTGGAAATTCAAGGAAATAACAAATCATTTGAGATGGTTTGGCATGTGCAAACGAGAGCAATTAATGCACTAGTGAGGAAAAGTGATTTGATTCAAGTTGAGGGAACAAAAAGATGCATAAGAAGACCTAAAATAACACTAATAGAAGTAGTTAAAAAAAGCATGTTAATTAAGGAATATTGTCTTAGATAGGCTAGATTGGCAGAAAGATGTGGCCAACCCATCTATAGCCAACTCAAGCAAAGCATAATTGTAGTCAACTCAGGCAAAAACATACCACTTTAAAGAATGTAACATTCCTACAAAAAAAAACAAGCAAAATAAATTGAAGGAACCAATTGCAAAATAGCAACAAAAAGAAAGAATGAAATGACACCTATAAATTTTAAATTTTAAAATATTTAAAAAATTAAATTAAATTAATTAAATTTATAATATGAAAAAAATTAAAAAAATAATGAATGAAATGGTACAATTAGAAACACACGTTATAACTTATAAACCAAAATGGTAGCATAATGCATATGATTGTAGCCATCGTTAAAAACACACTTAAAGCTCAAAGCTACCATCTTCGACTATAGGCCCAACGTACCGTATGATTCCACAAACCATAGGATTCGTTCCTTCACTTTCTTTCTTTTTGTTTATTTTTTATTTTTTATTTTTTCTCTTGGAACCAGATTTGGGGAAATTGGATTAGGATATTAGGGTTTCTTGGTTGATTTTCGGCAAAGAAATCAAATCCATCACAGTACAACACAGCTACGAATCTCAATGGGGAAGAACGAGTTTTTAACCCCAAAAGCGATCGCGAATCGGATCAAAGCGAAGGGGCTCCAGAAGCTCCGATGGTACTGCCAGATGTGCCAGAAGCAATGTCGCGACGAGAACGGTTTCAAGTGCCACTGTATGAGCGAGAGCCACCAGCGTCAGATGGAGGTCTTCGGCCAAAACCCGACCCGAATCGTCGAAGGATACTCCGAAGAATTCGAAAGCACTTTCTTGGACCACATGAAGCGTAGCCACCGGTTCAGTCGCATCGCCGCCACCGTCGTTTACAACGAGTACATCAACGATCGCCACCACGTCCACATGAACTCGACGGAGTGGGCCACGCTCACTGAGTTCGTCAAGTATCTCGGTCGAACCGGCAAGTGTAAGGTCGAGGAAACCCCTAAAGGTTGGTTCATTACGTATATAGATAGAGATTCGGAGACTTTGTTCAAAGAGAGATTGAAAAATAAGCGAATCAAGGCCGATTTGGCTGAGGAAGAGAAGCAAGAGAGAGAGATTCAGAAACAGATCGAGAAAGCCGCGGAGTTATTCACCGAGCCTCTCGAGGCTGAACCTGAACCTGTTAGGGAATTGAAACCCGAAGCTGGTGTCAAGATCGGTTTGAAGCTCGCATCGTCGAATTTGAAGCCGAAAGAGAGGGGAGAGGGTTCGAAATTGGTGTTTGATGAAATGGAAACCGATAGCAAAGCCAGTGCCAGTGTGGCGAAGACGAATAATAATAATAATAATAAGTCGGTTTTGGGGGAGATGATGAGGGAGGAGGAGATGAAGAAGGAGAGGATTAATAGGAAGGACTATTGGTTGTGTGAGGGAATTGTTGTTAAGGTTATGAGCAAAGCTTTGGCCGAGAAGGGTTACTATAAGCAAAAAGGGGTTGTGAAGAAAGTGATTGATAAGTATGTTGGGGAAATTGAGATGCTTGAGAGTAAGCATGTGTTGAGAGTTGATCAGTTGGAGCTCCAGACCGTGATTCCGCAAATTGGGGGACTCGTGAAGATTGTGAATGGGGCGTATCGTGGCGCGATTGCCAAGTTGTTGGGGGTTGATACGGAGAAGTTTTGCGCCAAGGTGCAGATAGAGAAGGGTGCTTATGTTGGTAGAGTGCTTAAAGCTGTTGAGTATGAGGATATTTGTAAACTTGCCCAGTGAGTTTGATTAGAAAAATGATAATGGATTATATATTGGCTATGTTTAGTTGTTTGTCAAAATTTCATTCTGTTAAGAAACTTTAATCTGTTGAATGAATGTATGATGTTTCTCTTGGATTAATGACTTGGATACTGTTTGTGAAGGAAATAATGGAGAACCCTGTTTTAGAATTCATTTAGTTTCCTTAATTAGATATCTAATAGAATATCTAGACTTATAGAATTATTTTTAAAGAAAACTAATTAACAAGGGAATTTAGTATATTAAAAGTGGCAGTTTTATGAGTAAGTAAATGTCCAATCTTGTTACTCCATATTTTGTAGATGGAAAATTTTCTTGTGAACTGAAGTTGTTGCCTAACAAACACTTAGGGCAATTGGATGAGAGAACTATATATGAGGTAAGGAATCTGATATCAGAAATATCTTGTAATGTCTATGAATTATTGAAAATGAAGATGATTTGCTGTTTTGTCAAGATGCAGCAGGGCAGAGAGCCACTTGATGTCGGCTACTGTTCAATCACAGTGGATGGTGGCTTAAATGATGAACTTTTACCACAGAGACTTCATAATCTTGCTAGACAAAGAGAAGAGTTGCAACGGATGGAGATTGAAATAAAAGCCCAGCTAATTTCAAGATCTGAGATAGTGGAATTGCAAACCACCTTTGATGCTCGGGTCAAAGAGCATGCTAATGCCACTGCGAAGCTTCAAGTATGACTTTTTAATTGGATTTAGATTATAATAGGTCTGCCATAGGAGTGCAACTTGATTGAAATTGTTATTGTTAAGTAGTTATAGAAAGTAACATCAAGCAATTAATGTCATCATACGTCGATGTGACTACAAAATAAAGCTGGCGTGACCGAAAATAAAGCTGGCATGACTGGTTTTTCGTGTGAATTATTACGGGGATTCTTTTAAGCTAAAAGAAATCATATGTTCTTTTGAAATTACATGCTGATACAGGCTTTGATCTCTGAGACCAGATTCCCTAAATACGCTTTTAATGGCCAGTCAATGTCATGCTTCTAAACGTGGCTTTATTTGGGCAGGAGCAACTCTGCGAAAGGGAGCAGGCTGTACATGAGTTGGAAAGGAAGATGGAAGAGAAAGATAGGGAGCTGCATGCAATCAAATTGGACAATGAAGCGGTTTGTTGAGTGCTTGCTTACTTTTGATATGTTCTCTATGCTGACGAATGAGCTATTTTGATAAACTCTGAAATTACTAATATTGATTGGGTTGACTGGGCAGGCCTGGGCTAAAGAGGACCTTCTTAGAGAACAAAATAGAGAACTAGCATCCTTCAGGTATGAATTTGCATGCATAACCCTTTTTCTTCAAGTTGTAAGCGTGTATGTATGTGTGTGTTTTATGCCTTTAGTCCTTTCCTCTTCAAGTATATCATTTTTTTTTTTGTTCAACCTCAACACTCGGTTGACTATGGGCGTTTACTTGAACAAGAAAAAAATTTCCATATATACTATTATGATTTCAACGACAGTGTCTTGATATATTGCTTCCCTGTTCTATTTATTGCCATTATTGAAATTAAGGTTTGAACCTTTTGAACAAATTTGGCTATATTGCTTTCTTCTGCAGAAGAGAGTGCAATCATTCTGAAGTTGAAAGAGCCCAACATATAAAACAGATACATGATCTTCAAGAACATATTCAAGAAAAAGAGAGACAACTTATTGAGTTGCAGGATCAGTTTTGTTATTTGCATTTATGTTGTACTGAAAGGCATCTCTAAATTGCACACATATGCTGAATAAATCACATTTTACAGCTTCATGTGAGTATGAGTTGGCATTATTGTTCTTGCCCTGTTTGATTGGTTTGTAGTTGTGGCAAAGGAAAGGGAATGGAAGTGTTGGGCTCTTTGGTGTACTTAAAAAATTTGAGATTAACACTGAATTTAGACAAATACAGTTATACTATCTGAGTTTCTGAATTTTGAATTTATGAATTATTTAATAATTGTTTTTTTCTAGATTGTAACTCCTTTGCATAAGCAAGCAGATAGAGGGTTAGTGTAATGGAGGTTTTGTTTATATGGTCATGCTTACTTGTTGTCAAACTCTAAAAATTCAATATTTTTAGAAGTTTCTTTCTGCTTCTTCTTTTTAATTTTTAATAATATTTTTTAATAATTCATGAAAATGATTTATTACAATAGCTAGTTATAGTAAAGGGCTGTGCAGAATGGAGAATATTCTAAGCATGTATGTGGGTTGAAATTTGGCAATTCCTTCCTTACTAGCATTTTGTAGACTAAAAAAACTATATGACTTGGCATAGTGTTTTCATCTAGACTTGACTTGGGACATAACATCACTGTAGCCTTGCTTGCTCTGGTTTTTGAGTAGTTCTGACATAGTCCAACCAAAATGGTGCACTAATTAAAAACTATGGCTTGGAAGCATATCAATGAATATGACATATAGAACATATGAATACTTTGGCGGATTGAGATCCACATAGTAAGGTCAGCCTTGTTTGTTAGAGTTTTCATAGAGAATAATAATATCATAGTATTCTTAAACAGTTAAGTTTTGAAGATATCATAGTATTTTTGTTCACTTGAACCCTGCAGTCAACATAAAAAGATCAGAACGCTTGCATGCTAGTTCATTTATGTAAGGAATAGTGACAAGATATTTGTATATTGGTGTAAAATGTTTTTTTTTTTTTTGGTAAACAACAATGAAAATAGATCAGATACAAATAAGTCTATTAGAAGCATGCTCAACTTTATCAATAGACAACAAATTCTCCACCACAGGCGATGGGCTATCAAAATTAACATAGTCAAAAAATTGGGTGGCTCTTAACTTAGCCAGTTCATCACCACACTGGTTTGCCTCCCTCAAGATGTGTTGGACTGTCGATTAGTGGAATTTCCTCAATAGGATCTTGCAGTCATTGAGCAAAGACTCCATCATAAGATTATTCATAGAATTATTGGTAAGCAATTAAACAATAAGCTCAGCATCTAGTTTCACACATACAGAGTTAATCCTAAGTTGGGTTGCTAGAATG
Organism: Notholithocarpus densiflorus; assembly: GCA_030021035.2. Classification (NCBI taxonomy): domain Eukaryota; kingdom Viridiplantae; phylum Streptophyta; class Magnoliopsida; order Fagales; family Fagaceae; genus Notholithocarpus; species Notholithocarpus densiflorus. The sequence goes on along the minus strand of JARYZH020001610.1, from coordinate 15,363 downwards.
AGCCCATCCTTTAGAACCCATAATTCTGCCATGGCACCAGATGTTATGCCCAAACATCTTGCAAATCCTGCAACCCATTCTTCATTCTTATTACATTTCAGCCCACCTCATCCTGCCAGGCCTGGGTGTAAAATGTTTAGTACCGTATAGACAGGACCTATATATAGAGAAGTCAGAATAACCAGTAGTAAAGTAAAGTAGAAATTTGGATCTATATTTAGTTAAGGTAGAGGCATAGCATAGACATCCAAAAACTTTAAGGTGGGAATAGGAAGGTGGATCACCTAACAGCTTTGTGGATTTAGTCTACAATTTTTTGTGTAACTTTCATTTCTATGCATTGCATTTTTATATTTATTTTTTGTATTATTTCTATTTTTAGGAATTTTAATATAATTATTTTTTTGTCTCTTTTTCTTTTGCAGGCGTTGACACCATCATTCCATATATACTAATCACTACTGGTTCTTTGCTATGAACAAGTCTAGTTACATCATATAGATGTCTTCCTCAAGATTGCTACTAAAAGAAGCTTTCTTGATATCCATTACCATATTTCATCCAAATGAAATATAATGGATAAAAGAATCTAGATAGAGTCAAACTTAACTATTGGTGAAAAAATCTTTTCATAGTCGAACAATTTCTTTCTGAATAAATCTTTTCGCCACTAGTCTTGACTTTGAAGGTTTGAACCTTCAAATCTATCAATCTCATTTACTTGTAGATCTATTTAAAAACAACAGGCTTAATGCAATTAAGCGCCTCTACAAGTTCTAGACTTTAAATAGAATTTAATTCTATTCACATAACCTTGATCCAGTAATCCATATTCATATCATCTATTGCCTTTACGTAGGACCGAGGATCAAATTCATATCCTTGTGGAATAACTACAAAAGTTTATTACAAAAATATGAATTTATTTGGTAATCCTCCCACTACGATATTGTACCGGTGTAATAGTTATCTACAGAATAATGTCTTATGGTGTATCTAATACAACCATCTCTTTTCTAAATGTATTTTATAGTTGTTTTATAACAAATTCCGGCATTTTCTTTCTAGAACAATCTACTATTTGCTTCAAGATTATTCACATAGTCATCATCAAGAACTTTACAAACATCTTGTCTTCTTTATGACTATCAAAGCAATCTTTTGCAATTCCTTTTGGATACCCAACATACACATACATTTTTCTAATTTTTGATTTCAACTTGTTAGACTTCATTTCTAGCACAAGTGCTAGACATCTCCAAAAATGGAAGTATCATATATGGAAATTAGTCTATCTAATTAAGCTTGACCAACAAATAGGGATAATATATGATCAGATCATAATTTTCTTACATGAGGTCTGGGCAGTCCTCTAGGTGCATCTGTATTAGGCCCAAAGTTGCACAAGTCCAACTTGATTAGATTTGCTTTAAAATGCTTTCTCAAAGCCAAAAAGTTGGGCAGCCCCATAGAGAGAACCTCTTTGAATATCACTGGGCTGTATCAACCACTACCTTTATTAGAGCACTTAAATTAATACGTGTATAATAGAAAAATGACTACACTTTGTTAACTAAGCTCAAAATTCACCCATATATGTAAAAATTATGGTTTTAAAAATCAGACCAGGGCAAAATTGGTTTTGCCTCCGATTCTTGGTTCAACTTGGTTCTTGATCGGTTTTGGAGTTTTTTCTAGACCAGATTGGTGGCTGGTTTTTGGTTCAACTGATCGGACTGATCGGTACAGATTGGTTTTTAAAACCATGGTAAAAATACATAGTTGCTATAGTGACCGTATAAATTTATATTAGCACTATGTATTTTGTTATTTAGTTTTTTATTCTTTTTTTACATATCTTGAGAATGAAGAAAGAGAGTAGATGGTAGTTTTTGTGTGTAAAAGAAAAATAATTAAATTTTTTTGATATTTTAATGAAATGTAATGTAAAATATATAATTTGATGTGAGATGTTTGAAAAGTTAAAATGTAAAATAGAAAAAGTAGGTTTTATATTAAAATAGAAATGAATTTTTGGATGAACTAATGCAAATGCTCTTATTTTTACCTCCTAAGTGAAAAAAAAAAAAAAAAAAAAAAAAACCTTAAAATTTTGAAGTAATACGGTGAAAGAAGTGTACCATGGGCCATGGCAATTTGAAGGGTCCTTGTTGAAGAGTTCCATTAAGTAAACTTTGACAGTTTTGTCTTATATAAATATAGACTAATATTAGGCCCAAACCTTGCTTAATAATCCGACTCAAATTAGGTATCCTTGTCTTTCATTTAGATATCCTAGAAGTTGTGTTTCCAAATCCTTGAACACTTTACATTGGATATGTCAAAACGTGCAAAGAGACTCTTTTTTATTTATTTGTTCTTTTTTTTTTTTGTTTATTTAGTGTAATAATTATTAAAAATGAGATAGAAATAGTGTCTTAATTCTTAAAATTTCTTTGTGTAATTTAGGAAACAATAGTTTTTGTTGTTTAAACAACAATACAGTATTTTCACAACACTATTCACCTACACGTATTTCCACAATACTTAAATAACGTTACTAAAAATTTCTTACCAAACAGACTATTAGTTTTTTAATTAATTTTGTTTGTTGTTGGAATTTCTTCTTAAACCCTTTTTCTACAGTTCACTGACCTAATTTCTCCTCATCGCATCAAATAGAGGTCGTGTAGGTAGAGAAAATTCAAATTTCAGTAAGAGGTTGCAACTTTAAACTATGGTTGACCGTGGTAGAGGTTGTGGGGTAGAGGAACTCAAGATTGGCAGGCAGAGTTGGTTGAGATATTTTATATGATTTAAGATTTGTTGTAAGCTACTGAAGCACTTAAGCGATGAGAACTGGTGAGACTCTATATAAATAAAATCTCTTCCGTGATACCAGGCCCATAGAACATGAGGCAAGAGGCTAATTGAAGTATCAAATTGGTGTGTGCAGTTGGGTTGAAGGATGAAAAATTTGAAAGAGTTTGTTCTATTGATTAAGATTCTCCAACAAATTATGATGTCTACTTTGATGATGATGATATAGGAGTGAGTACTTCAATACATATTAAAGAAACCATTCAACAGAATAATATGCAAGTACCAAGAGTGTTCTTTTGGATATGGAAGGCTTGCATAGGCACGTTGAATTGAATAATCTCCTAGTGCTTGGTGAAATTTGCAAGAGAAAAAATTTATTGGAGATGGACACTTTCACTTGGATAGATGTGAATTTTTGTTATAAGTAATAAAGCTTCATAGAAAAGGTGAATAAATAATACAAAGGAACCAAAGCACACAAGCAGTGACTAAGGAAACAGCATCTAAAACTATGGTGCATGGAAAGTACAACCAGCAGAGAACCACATCTCAAGAATCAGAAATAATTATTCAAATTTCCCCTTCCCTCTTCTTGTAGCCAAAATTTACAATGAAAAAAAAAATTCTATTACAATAATATACAATATTTTGAAAATGAATAATAAAGAAAAAAATGCTATGCATAAATGCTTTTCAAAAAAGAATGTCTGCCGACAATAAATTAAAATACATAAGAACAAGAATATAGTAAAGTTCAAAGTACAAATGAAAACACTAAAAAAACCAATAGAGTTGCATAGAACTCTAATACTGTTTTTTATATATAATAAAACTTCATTGAATGAAAATAATCAATTACAAAGAGCAAAAGCACACAGGAAGTGTGCTGAGGTAAACATGAAAACAAACAAAATATTGTACCAAAGACACAAAACACCAAAGCAAGTTTTTGTGTATGAACATATCCACTAACCAGAACAACCATGTTTAGTTAATTTCTAAGAAAATAATTAAGCAGAGGAAAAGAAAAGAATTTTGCTGGTGACAGACACTTACCCGTGTGTAAGAGTACTTTGTTGGAGGCAGAACTTGGGTCGTTGAAGAGTGAGAGAGAGGATAATTTTTCTGTTCTCAATTTATTTTGCTCAAGGACTGTATTAATATACAAGCACTGCAGTATACCATCCTGATCCAGTAGTCTTGTGTTCTGGAAGGACAATCCAAATTTTGTTCAAATTTATACTAAACCCAGCAAAAAGTAATCCAATAAAAAAACATTTTTTATTTGAATAATTAGAATGATAACTAATGCCTTTTGCATCAATATTAGAAAGAACTCAAATTGAATTACCCTATTCTCCATCTATTGGTGCAATGAAAATAATTCATTAAAAACATAAGAATGAAGATAACCAATTAGATTGTAGCAATTAAAATTGTTAAATTACCGATTGTCACAAAAGTTTAAACTATTGGGATATGTCAAATTTAATCATCTAACCACAAACTTCTAACACTTCCCCTCACTTGTGGGCCGAAACTACCTTTTAATAGGTGAAGCCCAACATGTGGGAATTTAAATGAGAGGTAGAATGGAAGAGACAAGGATCAAACTCAGGATCTCATGCTCTGATACCATGTTAACTTACCAGTTGTCCCAAAAAGGTTAAGCTATTGAAATATAGTAAATTTAATCATTTAACCACATGCTTTTAACAAAAATAAAGAGTGCAATTCAATAAAATAGAAAAAATAAAGATTGAGAAATTGAGGCTGGGCCTTTATTGTAGCATAACTTCCCTTCAAACTACACAAGCACATCTTAAGTCAAATAGTTTTGCGCACATTCACTAGCTTATTTGATGCACTTCAGATATACCAAAGTGGGGAACAAAAGAAGGAAAGGGATTGGCCGGAGTAAAGTGGCTTAATTGTGGCATTTTCCATGCTAAACACGCCCATGTCAAACCCTCCACCATTATGTGTACAATGAAAAAGGGGTAAATCATCATCTGTAACATAGATACAGTTAGGTTTGATTCCATTGAGGCTCAATGCAGTCAATGACAATGATGAACTGTCACCCACAAACAATGCTTGATCACCCAAGCTATCAACCTTCACCCATTTGTATTTAAATTTACTTCCCTATTGAGTACATCTTTTTAATCCTTAACTTTGAACCCAATTGTCACATAGAGGTTTTCATTTTCATTGAAGCCTTTGTCATCAGATTCATCCATAGGGTCCTCATCTTCAACATCAACTTCAGAGTCTTCATCACTGGATTCATTTTCACTGTAGTCGGACTCAGAGGACTCATTTACCTTTGAATAAAAATGACCTCCTCAAAAGCGTCTAATCAACAAAAAGGTCTCCTGATGATTCAACAACATACTTTTGGATATGCGTTTGGATGTATATATGAACTGATTCTTTCTAGAGAAGGTACAAAAACTTTAGCCCTTGGCTTTTTGTTATCATCAATGTGACAAACAGCAAGTCCACCATGATGATCTACAGCATAAAATTTACCTTTGTAAGATGCAATGTCAGCAAAGCTCCTTTGAGAACTTTCTATATCCATCCAAGCTTTATATCCTGGTCTAGTGAAGGCCAATTGCTGATGTTCACCATAGATTACCATGAGAATGCAATCACAAATGCAGTTGCAGCCATAGTTCCATGGACTCTTTGACAAAATAGCCTTCTTAAGAAACATTCCACAAAGCTCTTTAGGCGTGAATTCGAAATCATACTAACAGCAAAAGGTAGCTTGGGATGGAAGACATAATATATGTTTAGACAATGGATGCAAGAGGTTAATTTGCGAATCAGTTCCTATAGTGAGCAACCATCCAAAAGATGTCCAAAGCATCTTCTTCCAGCAACCTGCGGCAGCTTGAGATCATAAACTTTAGTATCTCGTAATTTGAAGAAGCTGTGTCTCATTTTGCTTGTTATTGCTGTTATCACTTTGTTCGTTCTGCTCAGCAAGCATAAGCCAAGGACAACCAGGAGGTAATGGGAATTTCTCCGGTGAATTTAGGAGTGAGTGCCATGACTTGCATACAGCACCTGAAATGATGATATCATCATAAAATTGTCGATTCACTATTCGAAAGAAGACATCACGTGGAATATCAGCCCACTTTGACATCTCAATATGTTGGTTATCCTGGAATACAGCAAAACAATTATAAACAAAACAAAAGTTAAGAATTGACATGATACTTATGTAATCCGAAATAACTTCAAACATAAAAAGTTAAGGATAATGGTTTTAAAGAATAATATTACACATGTAATGTTCTTAATTTGAATCGAACATGAATGTATATGAAGACGGATTTCCAAGTGTCAAAGTATACTAGTGCAAGAAATTCAATTATTATTATACTACAGTCTGTACAAGTTCATGTAATCATAACTGTATTAAGATCCCAATTAAGAAAGGTCATTATTTTGATGTTAGTTTCGCCAAATCAAAAGTAACAGTTAGATTAGAACATTCTGGTTGGAGGGACTACTCTCAATTATCAAAGCAAGACACTTTTTTTTTTTAATAGTAGGAAACTAGATGGTAGGACCATTCAGACAACAAAATCATTCAACGAATAGAACTTGTATAGTTCATGCAATCATAATTGAATTAAGATCACAATTAAGAAAGGTCATTACTTTAAATAGTTAGATTAGAAGTAACATTCTGGACTGCTCTCAATTATCAAAGCAAGACACTTTTTTGTTTCGTTTTTGTATTTTAATAGTAGGAATTCTTAACTCCTAGGCTCCTGTATAGCAGAATCTAGATGACAGGACTATTCAAACCACAAAATCATTCAAAGAATAGAACTTGCACAGAACTCTGATAAAATAATTCAAATAATATTGTTCCCACTAACCAAAATAAAAAATGTTCAGTGTTCAAATTCTGGTCTGACTTGGAATATAGAAATATAAAAGGAAAACCGAAAAACAAGAATTCCTAATTTGGGTTGGATTTTTTTATTGTCAAGAGTATGGCCCTATGTATTAGGCTATTTCTTTCAATAAAATGGAAATGTCAAAGCCAAGCCTTTAAATTTTCATTTTTTATTTTTATGAAAGAAATCTATTGAAGAAGATCTAATTAAGTTGGACTTCCTTCTCAAAAAAAAAATAATAATAATAAGTTGGACTTATACAATGTTAGGCCTAATCCACCTGAATTAAGGGGAATGGCCCGAACTCAAAGCTTCATGTAAGAAAATTCTAATTTTTTCATATATTTCATATTTGAGAGAGAGAGAGAGAGAGATTTTTTGTTTGAGGGCCAAATTTTGGTACTAATATCACGAGTCTAGATAAAATATTTTACACGTGTAAATGCACATACACAAATATAAACATTAATATTTTGATACTAGAATAGGTCATAATTTACAAATATATTATATATAAAATTAACAACTTTCACATATTTATATTCACAATATAGTTTTTTAAGTGAACTTATCGTTTTTTAAACTCCAACGAGTATAAAAAAGTTGTTTAGTTTGATATTAAATATGTATAAAAATTAATTTTTTATTAGGGTTTGACATTATTGCAAATTGAAATTTTAAAATATAAAATTTCATTAGAAAAATAGGATTTGTTATTACGTAAGTCAATTAATTGTTTATTTCATTAGGAAGATATGATTTGAGTGTGTCCCAACAATGCTTGGTACTTTAAATTTTAAATAAACTCAATAATCTCTCTTGAGATTTTGGGAAATAAATTAATGAAAAGAAGTTTGCTGGGACTAAGGAGAAGTCTTCTCAATTTAAAAAAAAAAAAAAAAAAAAAAAAAATTCTCATACTTGCTTTATTCTAGGACAGTAGGACTGTATTTATAAAAGGATTCCTAACTTGTTATAAAAAATAAAAAATTTAAAAAAAAATCCTAACTTTGTTAGGATTTTAACAAGGTGGCTAAATGAATGTGGCGGCTCAATAGTGATACTGGGCCCTGATTTGTAATACCCAATTGTCACTTCTAAATTATCATTTGGGCTGCCCAATGTTGTGGACTTGGGTTGGACCAACAGTCTCAAAACAGATCTCATTGAGTTGGACTTGTGCAAGGTTTGGGCTTACTCCAACTGCACCAACGGGGGATGGTCATGGCCTAGGCTCGAAGTTTCTGTTCAAAACAATAGAAGGTACTCATTTGACAAAGTTTCTGGTTTCATGCAAATTCATAATTTTGAAGTATTTATTTATTTCGTTAAACATTATATAATTATAGTTTATCCAACAGAAAAAAAAAAGGCTTTGTTATTTTAAATTTTAAAATAATGACTTATACGTTTATTAATTTAATAAAATCATATGTATTAATGAATATAATGCAGAAGTAAGTAATTATCGATTTTTTATCTACCAATTACAACTTGACACCTTAATAAGTCATGAAAAGAAATGTATAAAAAGATTTTAGGGGATTGTATAAATTTAGGTATTGATTCTCACATCCCTTAGTGTACACCATTATTATACATCACTCATTTCACTTTTTTTTTTTTTTTTTTTAAAATTTATTTATGAAGTTTTAACTTGTGGCTCTCTGATGATTGTGCTATTTATCATCGGATCAAGATACCAATCAGTTTTTGGTGTAGGTAGGGATTGAATCCCAGATCTCTTATTTAATCATAAAAAATTATACTAATTGAGTTAATTAGAATCACCTCATTTCACGTTTTAAATGTGAACATCAATATAAAAAAAATGACGTGACACATGAAATTATAAATATTATTTATTACATTTATTTACATTTATAAAAAAAAAAAAAAAAAAACATTAGTTAATAGTATTTGTGCGTGCCACAGAGGGGAGGTAGGCCCAACCTCAATTGAGCTCACAACTTATTTGTAATATGGGTTTAGGATTTCCTACTTTGGGTCGTTCTCGGCACAGAGACTCTGCTAAGCTGCTTTCTCACTACTCCCCTGATTCCACCACCTCTCCCCAAAAGTCTCCTATTCTATACCCAACTTCTCGTATTTATAGCCTTAGATGAGTGGAAGGATCATGATTACTGTCACAGCTAGTGCAATTGGGGGTCCAATATTGTTAGTTGTAAGTGGGTTTAGGTGGGAGTAGCTTTGGAAATGGCTCCCACTTCAGGAGATATGCTCGGCAGAGACATTCCCGAGGATCCGCCGGGCATGTGAGTATGAACGGTGACGAGCTGCCGAGTAAGATCATACGGCATGGTTGAAAGTGGACTGGCGTCAGCCGCCCGTCCGTTAGCCTTTTATGGATGACTCCGAGCATGGTCTCGTAGCTTTCACGGTTGTAGGCTGGGATTCTGGGCCCGGTAAAAGTCGAGGCACTGGGCCATACCTTTAACCTATGTCCTAAGGCCCAAATGGGCTTGGGTACCAGGGTGCCGTACATTAGCCCCCCCTTGATTCGTGATCGGCCCTTGGAGCGAATCAAGGACCTTTCGAGGCAGTAGTTACCCGAGCAACTCAACGGGCGTATTTTGGGACGGTTTCAGTGATCCATTAATGCATTTCTCAAAAGGCGTGTTGTGTCTGACCTTCCGTTTCGGCTGCCATCATTGCCTGTCAATCCATATGTCAGCTGTCTTTGGTATTCGTAAGGCTTTATTGTCCCATCATCGCTAATTAATCCTCATTAATTGTCCATTAGTCGATACTTGTCCTTCCTTGGCCTCTATAAATAGCCCGTTTTCACCCTTATTCTCACTTTTTCACTCTTCTTTCTTTGAAATTTCTCTCTGCCGAGCATTCCTCAGCGTCATTGCCCGTCAACCCAAAATTCTCTCCTCCCTTAGAGCCAAAAGTAAGTCTGCTTCCCCTTTCCCTTATTTTAATTTCATTTCTCCGAGTTCTCTTCTAGCTCTAATCCCCTAGAATGGGTTATGCTCATCTTTTGAACGCTGGGTCTTCCTTGGCCGCCTTTTGGCAAAAGTACAACGTCCCCGATGACGTGGAGGTGGCGTACTGCCATGAAAGTGAAATCGTCCTCCACAGAGGGGCGGGCACCGCCTTTTTCCCATTGATGTCTATTCTAGAGGGTGGAGTTAGGTTTCTCATAGATCCTCTCATTCTCGTCACCCTTAGATACTACGGGTTGAGTCCCGACCAACTCCCTCCCAATTTTTACCGGGTAGTGAGTTGCGTGAGTAGGTTAAACCAAACGTTCGGTCTGCAACTAGACCAGCACGACATAAACCACATGTACAGTTTATGCGGAAAAAAGAAGTCTAATTACTATTTAAAGGTTAGGGATATGAGGGTACGACTGATTTCATGCCTGCCGGACTCTAATAGAAATTCTGCCGGGGAGTACGTCCAGGTGCGCGGCAAATGGTTTGTCGGCGATATCCCTCCCCCACCCTCACGGCGTGAAGTTGGTTCGTTTCGATCCATAATTTGTGCTACCCCCTTTATAATTGTTTTATTTGTGCTAATATTAACCCGTTTCTTTCCTCTTTGCAGACGGTTCAGTGTTTACCCAAGACATCAGAATTGTTCACGTACGGGACCTAAATTTCGTTCTTAGGTCCGAGATTTTTGTTCATTAGGACGGGCAGCTCCGGGCGTCTCACCTCATACTTGGTGTAGACCCCGTGTATTCTACTTGGCAGGCGTTTAGCCAAGCTCTCTTGGTGGATAGCCCCCTGCTCTCTTATATAGATGTTCGGCATGCGAACTTCCTTCCACCAAAATTTACGGTAGGGGAAGCTCGGGATATTGGCCGGCGTTATACGTGTTCGGATGAGCTAGCTCCCATAAGAGACGAATCGGCCGAAGCAGCGTCTCGTCGCCTCCGAGAACTCGCCCACGAAGCCATTCAGCCAGAGGAGCCTGCCGAACCTGAAGCTCCTACTCAAGAACCTGAGCACGCGGCCGCCGAATCCAGCAGCTCTTCGAGAACACTTCCTGCCCGGGGTGAAGAAATGGTGACCCGCAGGACTTTGTCAGTTAGCCGGTTTATTCCTGGTGCTCTCCCGGTCGCACATCAACAGCCCCCTCAAGGGCGCGGCCCACCTCCACCTACTCCTCCCCCTCCCCCTCCCAATGCACGGGCCCGTAAAAGACCACGGACTGTAGAGCAGACGTTTGCTAGTCCGGGTGGTGCTCAAGCCCAAACTCCCCTTCAACCATCAAGGGGTGTGATTATCTAGGAGCCCCCGGCTCCGATCGAGACACACGTGGTGTCCTCCTCCCGATCAGTATCGGCGTGGCAGCCTAGTTTTGAGCTGGATGGCATGCTGCTCCCTGCCGATGCCAGCGTTCGGGTATGGGAAAAGGGAAAAGGAGGTCGCGTTGCCCAAAGCTTAGCTCACGGTCTCCTTCTTCCTGAAGACGTGAGCGCTTTTGCAGATGGGACAGATGATTTCATGGGGAGGAGGCTGCAGTGGCATACGATAGCGGTAACCTCTCCTTCCTTGTATTTTCCGCTTTCATATGCTCTCTTTATTTTCGTATATAGTTTTCCATATTGCCGTGCATACTTTTGTTGTTTTAACCAGGCTGCTCAACTGACACACATCTTGAACGAGCGGTTGAAAGACCTTTCCAAGGAGGCGGTTCGGGAAAAGACTGGTAAAGATGCAGCCGTCAAGACAGCTAAAGAAAAAACAAGAGTCGCCGACGCGGCCAAGAAGAGAGCAGCCGCCGAAGGGAAGGCCCGGGCGCTGTTGGAGAAAAGGTTGGAGGAGCTGGCAATGAAACGAGATGAAGCGAACCTGAAGCTGGCTGAAACGGTGAGTTTGAACGTTGCCCTGACCGAGAAGGTGGCTGATCTGCAAGCCGCTTTGGAGGCTTGTGAAAACAAGTGGTACAACGAAGGATTTGCCGACGCCGAGGAGGGTGTGGAGCCGGTTGTCAGAGAGGCTCGACGATTATCTTTCCAAGAGGGTTGGATGGCTGCTCTGCATACTTCAGGAGTGCCCGAAGACTCCCGCCTGAGGGACCCCGGCCTGATCCCTTTTCCGGACTCCCTCCCTGCCGCGCAGAACCCCGTGGGACCAATTGATGAGGAGGAGACAGACAATCTGAGGGAGCTGGTGGAGCAAATTGACGCCCACGTGGAGGTGATTGGGACGGAAGCTACCAGCAACCCTCCTGCTAATGACCAGCCAGGTGAAGTTACTCAGTGCCAACCCCCTATCTCCGAGCATCAGCCTTCCGAGATGCCGACCGAGACGCAGCCTGTGGACCTTACTGTCTAATTACCGAGTTTATCTTCTGTTGCCAAGCTTATTTGCCTATGTCACCGGGATGTGGTGATTGAACAATTATTTAATTTACAGGTCAAGTTTTGAGGACAAGACAATTTGTTTTTATGCTCAGTTTATTTGCCTTGGCTGCTTTTATAACTGTCGAATGTTATGCTTGCCTCTTTCTTTCATATTCCCATTTTTTATTTCCGCGCATGTTTTTTTGTCTAAAGATTAAGGTTTACCCATGCTCGGTGATAGGGATCGAACCGAGAAGCAGGCTTTCGCCCTTAGTGTGAACTCTTTAGATTAAGGTTTCCACCTGCTCGGTGATAGGGATCGAACCGAGAAGCAGGCTTTCGTCCTTAGTGTGAATTCTTTAGATTAAGGTTTCCACCTGCTCGGTGATAGGGATCGAACCGAGAATCAGGCTTCCGTCCTTAGTGTGAATTTTTTAGATTAAGGTTTCCACCTGCTCGGTGATAGGGATCGAACCGAGAATCAGGCTTCCGTCCTCAGTGTGAATTCTTTAGATTAAGGTTTCAACCTGCTCGGTGATAGGGATCGAACCGAGAAACAGGCTTCCGTCCTTAGTGTGAATTCTTTAGATTAAGGTTTCCGCCTGCTCGGTGATGGAGATCGAGCCGAGAAGCAGGTTTGCCACCGACTTAGATAGAATTTGGGAAGTTGAACACGACAATGTGAACAAGGCACAATAATATAGGACTAAACATTTCCATGTTATATTTGACCTGTGCCTTAGTTTACAATCGATTAGTGATAAAACCTTTTTAAATTATAGACGTTCCACAGTTGAGGGAGTGGTCTCTCGTCTAGGTCTTCCAACGACTCTGCGCCCGCTATAGCAATGACTCTGTAAGGTCCCTCTCAAGTAGGGGCCAGCTTCCAAGCGTTTGTTTTTCGCATATTCCCCACTGCTTTTCGTAGCACCAAGTCCCTGGCGCTGAATTCTCTGGCCTTTATATCTTGGTTGTAACGCCGCGCTATACATTGTTGGTACTCGGCTAGCCGTACAATCGCCGCTTCCCGGAATTCGTCTAACAGATCTAAATGCTCCGTCATCCGCGAACCATTTAGTGCCGGATTGAATCCGCCCACCCGCGCACTGCACAGGTTTATCTCAGCCGGTATCACAGCCTCTGCTCCGTATGTCATGAAAAATGGGGTTTCTCCCGTGGAACGCCTGGGTGTTGTCCGATAAGCCCACAACACATTATGCAGCTCTTCAGCCCACCTTCCTTTCGCACCGTCCAACCTTTTTTTTAGCCCGTTCAAAATTGTCTTATTAACAGCTTCAGCTTGCCCATTGCTTTGAGGATAGGCTGGGGTAGAGTATCTGTTCTTGATGTCGATATTGGAGCAGAATTCGCGGAAGGCCTTGCTATCAAACTGCAGACCATTATCCGAAATAAGAGAGTCCGGCACTCCAAACCTAGTAACTATATTTTTCCATACGAACTTTTTGATGTCTGCGTCTCGAATGTTAGCTAGTGCCTCCGCCTCTGCCCACTTGGTGAAATAATCTACTGTTACCAAAACAAACCGCCTGTTGCCCGTTGCTCGGGGAAACGGACCCAAAATATCCAGCCCCCACTGCACAAAGGGCCAAGGGCTGCTGACCGGATTCAGGTGTCCTGCTGGCTGGTGTATCAAAGGGGCGTGCCTTTGGCACCGTTCACACTTTCGTATGTATTCGGCAGCATCTTTTTGCATTTTCGGCCACCAAAATCCCTGTGTCATTGCTCGGTGAGCTAACGAACATCCCCCCACGTAGTCGCCACACACACCTTCATGTAGTTCGGCTAGCAATTTGTTTACTTTTCCGGGATGTAGGCAAAATAGATACGGCCCCCCGAAGGATCTCTGATAGAGCTTCCCCTCTGCCGACAACCAATATCGAGGGGCTGCCCACCGGACTTTACCAGCCTTCTTCTCGTCATCCGGAAGACGATCTTCGGCTAAGAAGTCCACAATCGGATCCATCCAACACAGGTTACTCGTTGAAATTGCTGTAACACTGACTCTGCTGATGTCGGCGTTGGTTATGGCTTTAATACTCGGTTCCGTTACAAGCTCTACCTTGATCATTCGAGGAACGCCATCAGTTATTGCCGAGGCCAACGTAGCCAAAGAGTCAGCATGTCTATTCTGCCCTCGGGTAATCTGGACCACTTTCGCCATAGAGAACTTGCCCATGACTTGTTTCACTACCCGTAGGTACTCTTTCATCCGTGGATAGTGGGCTTCGAAACTGCCCTGCACCTGGTTAACAACCAGCCGCGAATCCGAGTAAGCCTCCACTTCCTGAGCACCCAAACTTAAAACGACGTTTAATTCAGCGAGCAAAGCCTCATACTCGGCCTCGTTATTGGAGGCTTTAAACCCCAATCTGAATGAGTGTTCCAACCGTATTCTTTCCGGGGTGATAATCACAATCTGGGCACCAGCCCCCATGGCGCTCGAGGCTCCGTCCACAAACACTTTCCATGGAAGGCACTCTATGTGGCAAACCATCTCCCTTTCAGTTCTAGGGGAAAATTCAGCTACGAAATCTACCAATACCTGCCCTTTCACTGAGTTCCTCGGCTTATACCTTATGTTGAAGGCCCCGAGCCGAGTCCCCCATTAGCAATCTGCCCCGTGAAGTCGGATCTCCTCAACAACGATTGCAAAGGATATCCTGTCAATACATACACGGTATGTGCTTGAAAATAGTGGGGCAACTTCCTCGTGGCGTGAACTAGGGCTAATATCAGCTTTTCCAAAGGCAGGTATCTGGTCTCGGCATCGACCAGGGTTTTGCTGATATAATACACGGGATGCTGGACTCCTTTATCTCTCAAGAGCACGACACTCACGGCGTGATCGGAAATTGATAGATACATGAATAGGTCCTCTCCAGGGTCCGGGGCTGTCAACATGGGTGCCTGCGTCAAATACTCTTTCAGATCCTGGAAAGCTCTTTCACACTCCTCATCCCATTGAAATCCTTTCCACTTCTTCAAAAGTTGGTAAAATGGCCGGCAACGATCGGCGAATTTAGAAATAAACCGATTAAGGGCGGCTAACATCCCGGTCAGTACTTGCACCTCCTTGGGGTTGATCGGTGATTTCAGGCGATTTACGGCTTCAATTTGTTCGGGGTTGACTTCAATTCCTTGGCCAGTTATTAAATATCCTAGAAACTTACCGGAATTTACCCCGAAAGCACATTTCTCGGCATTAAGACGTAGCCTGTGCTGCCGCAATACTTCGAACACCCCCCGGAGGTCTTCAATATGCCGACTTTC
>JARYZH020001609.1:0-25310 GCA_030021035.2 Notholithocarpus densiflorus | reverse complement strand
CCCCAAACTATTGCTGGGGATCGTCTTACTTACAACTGTACTGCCCCTAAATATTAAATTCAAAATCCAATTATTAATCTTATTAAATTTTATGAATTTCATCATAAATCCATCTTATTTATATTTTAAAAACTCAAAATGATATTAGACATATTCATTTATTATTAACATGAATTAAGTTAAACGAATCACTGAGGACAGGATAACCTAAATTTAAAATCATAAAAACTTATTAAACCAATGAATGATACCCAATATAGTAAGCATTTTTATTTGCATTGTAAGAGAAGTTTAGACAAAGATAAAAATATAATATAATATTAAACAAATTTGCTAATAAGTGAAACTTAAATTTTTTTTTTTTTTTTTTTTTGATAAGTGAAACTCAAATGTTAATTAGGTCTAGTTAGTTTACTTTTGGAATATAAACCTTTGTTTTCTTGCAAATAAAATTAATAAGTACGATATCTTAATAATTGATTAATTGCATAATCGAGTAGGTCTCAGATCTCTGATGGTGTATTTGTTTGCCATCATCTTTTTCCTTTAATTTTTTAGCTTATTAATTAATTTGCTTATATAAAATTTTTTAAAGTCTCAAATTTTTAAGGATATACTGTAACCAACTTTAGTAAATAAACAATCTACAATCAACAAAAACAGTTGCATCTAAACTCACACTAAACCTAAATCATTCCCATTTTATTACCTGTTAAAAAAAAAACTCATCTCATTTTATCAAGGGCACAAACATGACATCATATGTTACAAATAATGCATATTAGTATCACAATCCGAGAAGATATCAATACCAAGCATTCATATATAAAATGTTATAAATTCAAACAAACATGATTCTTAAGAAGATTAGAAAAACAGATATTAGGGTGAGGAAGTCAACTATATATAGGACTTCAATTCCACTTGTAATTTGTTTAGGTAAGAATAGTACTGCAACTTTATTAAAATAAAGAGAAATTTAATATTTTCTAAGCCATAGCGGACTCAATTATGATTTGAATTTTCCTTTATTCAAAGTAACAAACGTGTCTATGTGCTGGTCATAGCTAAGTTTTTACAGACTAATACAAATGGCCAAACGACGTCGTCTTCTGGCGCTGAAGACTGTTTCACCACAAACGACGTCGTCTTCGCCAACCGTCCGCGCTCGCTTGCCAACGATCACTTCACCTACAACTACTCCACAGTAGCTGTAGCTCCCTATGGTGATCTTTGGCGCAACCTTCGCCGTATCATGACGCTTTAGATACTCTCTTCCTCTCGTATCAACGCGTTTTCGAGTGTTAGACAAGAAGAGGTCAAGTTACTACGTGAAAAGCTCATGCAAAGTTGTGGTAAAGGCACGAGAAAGATTGATTTGAAGTCTAAGTTTGTGGAGCATTCTTTCAATGTCATGACAATGATGATAGCTGGGAAGAGGTATTTTGGAGAGGATGTGGAAGATGAAGAGGAAGCAAAGAGAATTCGTGGTGTTATTAGGGAATCGGTGGATTTGTGTGGAGCAACAAATATGGGAGATTTTTTACCTTTTTTGCAGTGGATGGACTTGTTGTGTGAGAAGATGGGGTTGATGAAAAAGATGGATAGATTTTTGCAGGAACTGGTTGATGAAAATCGTGGAGATGGAAGCGAGGCAGAGGTGAAGAAATTGATGATACATAACTTGACAGCTTGAGAGAAACGTAAGCTAGAGTTTTACACGGACGAAATCATCAAGGGAATTATTATGGTAATTTACAAATCCTATTCTTCTTTAGTTTTTGAAGAATTTTATTGAAACAAATGATTGGTCATATACAGCCCTGTTACACTGGCTTTGGTTCAAATGATTTCTCTGAAAAAATCACAAATTAATACCTTGCTTACTCAAACGGAGCATGATATCTACATTCTTTTGAAATGTCAACACGTTACAGTAAGTTTGTATGGTTAATGTGTATTAGGTAGTGTAATGCTCGTTTCTCCAACTTAAGTTTGCATGATATCTACACTCTAACTTCAACACGTAGCTCGATCATTTATTTGGATTACGCTTTAACGGCGCCTCTAACCACCAACAATAATTGGCTAACAAAATAATTCCTGAATACCGATTTATTCCTATTGATAGTCTAATTAAAACATCAATACATCGCGAAATTAAATATTAATAACTAAAACCCAAAATCAAAACATACACAAAAGAGTTCAAAAATTGAGAATATAAAAAACAAATTTAAAAACTTACGTTAGAGAACCAAGAACTTGTATTGTGTAGGATTTAATTATAGGGATGGCTTATTGGTTAAGTGAGATTATATATATATATATATATATATATATATATATATATAGCCTTGTAGCTTAATATATCCTAATAAAATATTAATTTAATAATATGCAACTTGAGGCAAAAAAAAAAAAAAAAACAAAAACAAAAACACGAGTCATGTGAAATTTAAATTTTAAAAATTTTAATAATAGACTTTTAGTTTGAATAGAAACGACTAAAAGTCTAAATTTGACCTTATACATAATGATAATGGGATTAGGTCTAATAATTTAGTCCGAGATTGGTTCCCAAAATCCCAAGCAAGAAAAGGTAATTGGCTTGGTGAAGATAAAATATGTTTAGATGTGATATGCCAAAAACGTATTGACCCATTGTGATAAATTAATTGATTAATTAGCCAAGTTTATTAATTAATCAAATTAACATGCAATATAATGGTAGCACAAACAACCTCACCAATAACTAAAGTATAAAAATGAAAATAAATCGACACTGCTGATTTTGCTTAATGAATCTAGAAACCTACACGCCTAAAACCCCACCGGCATTTGGCCACCAATCTCGGTATCCACTATTATCAAAACAAGCTAAGCATGTGCGAAAGCTTAATTACATAAGACTTATACCAACCCAACCAAACCTCACCCTAATACCCAATTCGACTTGTTCCGTCAGCGACAATCTCTCATCGAACGCACGGCTCCCGCACTTGATCAACCAATTGCGGATCCTAGTACACGACTTCAATCACCAACTAGAGAAGGTTGTTGGCTGCAAAATTCTTCTGTTCATCCCACGATGAAGATCATGAAGTTGCTAGGTCACAAAACCCTATGGGGTATAAAACACAGCAAATTTTTTCAAGAACCCAAGGCAAACTAGGTTTCCGGTCACACTCTTCACTCTTGTGAAATTTGTTTTGTGCACTCAGCGAACCTTTTACGGCCCTTAAATAACTTTATATATGTTTAGGTCACAGAAGTTAGGCACCTGCAAACATATACCCACTGATTGGATGAAAACTCGCCCTAAAACTCGATCTTCAAATTCGATAGATAGCCATCTATCGAGCTTTAGTCGTCGAGGCACGGGCTTTTCATAGCTTTTAATTTCTATGACGCTAATAAGCCAAATAATTAACAAAGACTTTCTCGACTGCCTTGGACAGACGTACGACTTAACACTTAAATCGAAACCTTGTTTCAGTTGAACACATCCTAGATCTACCCAATTACAAGAAAGTGACGTTGGCAAATCATTAAATTAATTATATAAAAATAAATGACATACAAGCCTAATACGCTGAAACACATATATATCCTAACAATACGTGAATTACGCCAATCAGAGGACAATGATAAATCTTGTTTGACACCATGGATAAGATCCTCACTACAGTATTTGGGTATGCTATTATCTCTTCCTGTTTCTTTCTCTAAACTATTGCTCTGTTTCTCCATGAAAACTTTTTACTTCTACCTTGCTTTTGATCCTTCCCTCTGTTTTCTTCATTATCAAACTCTTAAACTGCCACCATAACAAAATTTACCAATGTCCATTTTTCTTACCAATAAATACTATTAATTTCACTCCTGAAATGTTACCCACCAAACACTAGAGACCCTATCGTTGCAGTACGGTCCAATCCTATCTCTTAAGTTTGGTTCAAAGTCTATCCTTATTGTATCTTCTCCTTCAGCTGTCGAAGAATGTTTCACTAAAAATGACATAATATTTGCAAATCGTCCCCAAACTGTGGCTGGGGATCGTCTTACTTACAACTGTACTGCCCCAGTTTGGGCTCCATATATATGGTCACTTGTGGCGTAACCTCAGACGTGTTAGTACCACTGAGATTTTCTCTCATATCAGCCTTCAGAAATCTTCTATCATTAGAGAAGAAGAAGTGTGCTCTCTTATTCGCCAAGTGTTTAAATTGTCAAATATAGAACCCAAAAGGTGGACTTAAAGTATTTGTGCACACTTTTGGTGTCTAATATAATGATGAGGATGGTTGCTGGAAAGCCTTGTGTTGGAGAGGAGTTTGCATGCATGGATGTGGGAAAGAAACTTATCAAAGAATTCAAAGAGGTTTTCTCTTCAACATGCATGGATGTGGCCATAGATTTTCTTTTTACTTCTCTTTATTTCTATTATTTTATTCCAATATTCCACTATCAATCTTGTCTTGGAGTGCTATTGAAAGGTCCACTTTAACAACACAATTTCAATTTCCCGAGTCTTCTTATTTGAGCCGTTGCATTTTCGACAAGCTGTCTACTGTGCTTACTATGTTCAAATAAAGCTACTGAAATTCAAAATCAAAGCACATTAATGGACATTTCCTGTGTTTACTTGGTTAAAAGTTTATTGTAGCATTTAGAAGTTAATTAGAACCTATGATAATAATATAAGAACAGCTAATATAAATCAATAGAATCTGCCAAGTTACAACATTACTCAATAAAATAAATATTACTACATATTTTGAAAATCTAACCATTAAATTGCATGCTCTTTACGCTCTTAATACACATGAAATTTCCAAGTACAATCGATATCATTTACTATATAATCTATGCCTTTATATTTTTGTGATAATTTTAAACTATAAAAACTTGCAATTTAAACAATTTATTGATAACATAGTTATTGATCTTTATTTTTTAAAAATTTTGCAAGTATGGAGAATATAAAAAGAAGATGTAATCTAGTGGTGAATTCGTAAAATTCACCTCCAATAAAAACAGGTTATAAAGTGTCAGAAATTTTAGCAATTATGCTACCTGGTAAATTTAAATTCTCATTCCATAATATAAATCTAATTTGGAGTCCTTTTGCAAAAATCTATATATGTATCATCTTTTGTTATTTCCTATCGTATTTCTCTATCCTGTTAAGAAACAATGGAGCCATGTTGCTAAATCCATGTGAAACATTATGTGCAATTTTACAGAACATCCAAACATCTTCTTGAGTTATGTACTAAAAATATAGTCTTTTTCCTTTCTGCCTAGAATTTTTGTTTCTGGAAATGTTAGCTTAGCTTACTAGAGAATAACGTGCTACAAATGGTGTTTGTAAACAACAGCAATAACCATGGAATGGGCAATGTCACTTGTTCTGAATCATCCTAAAGTATTGCAAAAGGTTAAAGCAGAGATTGACAGCCAAGTTGGGTGTGAGCGCTCGATAAATGACTGGGATCTTGCGAAACTTCCCTATCTTCATTGTGTCATCAATGAAACACTTTGACTATATCCTACAGTGCCACTTTTATTACCTCATTATTCCTAAGGGGACTGCACTGTTGGGGGATTTCATATTCCGCGAGGGATAATTTTGTTGGTGAATGCATGGTCCATGCATAGAGATCCCAAGCTTTGGGAGGAGCCTACTAAGTTCAAGCCAGAGAGATTTGAAGAAATCAATGGAGAAAGAGTAGGGTTCAAGTTCATTCCATTTGGCATAGGGAGGAGGGCATGCCCTGGTGATGGCATGGCCAGGCGGGTTATGTCTTTAGCAATGGGTGCATTCATTCAGTGCTTTGATTGGGAAATGGTTGGGAAGAAGATGGTGGACATGACCTCAGGTTCCGAATTTCTCATGGCAAAGACTAAGCCTTTGGAGGCTGTTTGTACTGATGCCCTTCCATGATTAACTTCTCTCAACTTTGATTATATTTGCTAGAAGATATGAGACTGATTAACAAACCACTGTATAACATCATGTTTTTATAATTGCATAAAACTTATACCACGAGAGAGTACTAAACTTCCACAGAGCCATTTATTACCACATTTTCCCTTAGAAGATTGCATCGTGGGGAATTTCATATACAATGAGGGACAATTTTGTTGGTGAATGCATAGGTTCATGCATAAGAACCCTAAGCTGTGGAGGAACCCAATAGCCCAAAACCAAAGAGATTTGAAGTAACCAATGGAAAAGAGAAGGGTTCAAATATACTCTATTTGGCAGAGTGATTGAGGAGGCTATGCCAGGTGCGAGCATGGCTATGTGGAGAAACTGTTGGCATTGGTTGCACTCATTTAGTATTTTGTTTGGGAAAGGTTAAAGGAAGTGGCTGACATGAACCAAATTTTTGATTTCTTTGTCAAAGCCTTTTCAGGCTATTTGTAGTCCATGCCTTCCAGGACTAACAACATATGTTCTCAAGAGTACTATATAATACTTCAAAAGTACGATAATGGCATATTCTTTCCTCTCATACGATAAATGGTCATACTAATTTGAGTGGGATTTTGTAGTCTTGAATCATGTTTTTGTTGCAATTAGGATTGTTCTACTTTTTTGGGTACTAGGAGGTAATGTTTTTGTTGTTTGTTTTAGACCTCTTAAAATGTATTGTTTAAAACCAGTGAATTAGCCAAATAGTTTTTTAGGTTAATGAGATTCACTAAATAGCAAAAATCATTTACTGCAAGCAGAAGAAAATAACACGATATGATTACTTAGGAAAACTACGAAACGAACCATTTGAAGGTAAAAATCCGGTGAGGATTTGACCTAAACAATCTCCAAGTAAACAAATCCACTACTGTGAGAATCGTGCTTTACAAAAGATTTAGCCTTAAATCTATTGTTACTCTAATAGTAATCTCATCGACATGATCACGCATGTTCGAATCCACTCCGACTTCTCTTGATTTGTAAGCACATAAGCTCCCACGCTTATGACTTCGAGATCCCACCAAAGGTTTCATCACCACTTGTTGATCTTGCATCAACTAGATTCCACCAGCACTTGATTGTAGATCTTGTTCCAAGACACTTGTAAAGTTGGGAAGGCACGTAACCTCTCGATCTCATATAATAACTCACAAGTCTTCCAAGAGTCATCAAAACGAAGCTGTAGCTTTCCTTTTATATTTAGGAGTTGTTGGACTCAAAACTCCTAAACGCTACTGTGCTCACCTGATTAAAAATTCCACATGTTTTTCTCCAATTCTTTTGATTGGTCGAATACTTTCAATTCATCGAATCTCACCAAGCTTGAATTCTTTCTATAGCTTGAAATGTTCTCGAGACTACTAATCACCTCGAAAGCAATGTTTAACACTCATTCTAGACATATTTTTTGTTCTCGCTTGCCAACTTAAACAAATTAGACTTTAAACATTTAACTTAAATCTATAATCTAACAATTTTTGACATGCAAAATGGATAACCACTACTAAGATGTGCATGGGGTCGAGTTAGAGTGGTTTTTCGCAACCCATCGCACATATAGAAACTAACCTAATCAACCTAATGAATTGGGTTGGATCACCTGATTGAGATAGAAAGGATAATATCGTAACAAGACGCTCCCTTTCATGGTATGAACCCCGTAAGTGTGAGATACATCCCAAATAGTAAATATGAGAGTGAGATTACATGCCACTTGTATCATACCCTCTCCATCCATACCAGTGAGCAAGTCACGTTTTTGTTGTAGTTGAAGTGGTAGATCATCACAGCAAATCACGTTTCTTGTTGTAGTTGAATCAGGAGAACGTGTTTGTTGAAGTGAAGGTAGTTCTTTATAAAGTAAGCCAAATAAACCAGTGCATGCGCGGTGTAGGCCGTACATAAGAGCCGTAAATGTGAGAAAAGAAAAGCAAGGGGCCGAGAGGCAATTTGTATAATCCATAAGAATAACATAATAAATGTTGCGTGGACATGCATACCTTTGACTTGTTCTTCAACAGATACAACAATATATATATATATATATATTTATATAAATAGCTACACAGTCCCATTTAATTTTAAAGTGAATTATCGGTTTGCGAAAAATCAAAGTTCAAATCCAATTGTGATTCTAAATTCGCATTTCAATCGGAAATTCAATTTTCCGCTCAATGCTGGCCCATTTATTTTTTAATTAAGGTGGCACGTGGAATTTCTGGGTGAAAAACCGGGCGAGTCTAAATCATATATATTTATATATATATATATATATATATATATAATTTGGTAAACCATTAAGCATATTTGTCTTATGATTTAAAAAAATTAAGCCACACTATGTATAATTTGAATATCTTCAAAAAATTGCATAATTGTAATTTGCTTATTTGCGTTTCATGTATGCGTAACGGGGCTACGACTACCCCCTATAGAAGCAATATTATTATTTAAACAAATTTTATTAAATTTAAAATATTGTGCTGCATTTATTACAATAGATTAAGTTTGGAGTTGATATATGCATTTTTCCTCTTCAAAATGAAAGTGATTTTCCTACATAAATCTTCTCTCTTGTTCCTGTGTAGTTGATTTATTTTCTTGTTGGTTTGAGTTTCTTTTTATTTTTATGATAATTATTTTATCATAGCATACAAACGCTTTAATGTGAACAAAGCCTAAACCCCAAATCTTTTAGTTAATAACAGCATTTTATAAGCTAACTAGAATGACGCTGGCTGATTGGTATATACAAATGCTTTATGGTATTAAATTGAATATATTTTTTTAAAGACAAACATGCAACTATACAAGTAATAGAACTAGAGGTAGCAAAAGTGTAGTAGCCAATAGGGTTAAAATTTAGGATGGGATATGATTATTAGTTGAATTTTTATAATCAACATAAAAGACTAAACTATGGGAAAATTTGTCGTTATGCATAATGATAATGGGATTAGGTCTAATAATTGAAAGTTAGTTCATGAATAGTTCCAAAAATGAGAAATGATAAGGACACTAATTTTGGCACAACTTATCAGCTAACTAGAATCCACATATTAATTTGGGATATTCAAATGTTTTATTGTATTAAATTGAATATTTTATATATTTTAAGACAAAACATGCAACTATACAAGTAACAGGACTAGGAGTGTAGCAAAAGTAAGTGTAGTAGCCTAGTAGGTTAAAATTTAGGATGGGTTATGATTATTTGTTGAATTTTTATAATCAACATAAAAGACTAAACTGTGGGAAAATTTGTTGTTATGCACAATGATAATGGGATTAGGTCTAATAATTGAAAGTTAGTTGATGAATGGTTCCGTCAGAATTACTGTGAACATCATTCGACACACTACTCACGCTCACTACGAGCTATTATCGGCAGAAGCACATGCCTCCACATACCAACAACAGCCTACTAATCACACCCCTACATGCATGTAGTTGGCGATTTACAAATTATGCTAAATTATGTCCCTAGTATTTCCAAAAATCCCAAGTGTTAGTGCTGAATTTGGGCCACAAGATAAAATATTTTTATGTGGGGTACCACGTCAATTGTAGAACAATGACAAATCAGTTTTTGGCATTCATGGATTAGATCCTCACTACAGTATTAGGTAAGGGTTATTACCTAATATTCCCTCTTTCTTTCTCTAAACTATAGCTCTGCTTCGCCATGGAAAGCTTATACTTCTACCTTGCTTTGATCCTCTCCACTGTTTTCATTATCAAACTTCTAAACCGCCACCATAACAAAAATTTACCACCAAGTCCATTTTCTCTACCAATAATCGGCCACCTTCACCTCCTGAAACAGCCATAATCCACAAAACACAATTAGACCCTATCATTGCAGTACGGTCCAATCCTATCTCTTAAGTTTGGTTCAAGGTCTATCCTAGTTGTATCTTCTCCTTCTGCTGTTGAAGAATGTTTCACCAAAAATGACATAATATTTGCAAATCGTCCCCAAACTATGGCTGGGGATCGTCTTACTTACAACTGTACTGCCCCAGTTTGGGCTCCATATGGTCACTTGTGGCGAAACCTCAGACGTGTTAGTACCATTGAGATTTTCTCTCATATCAGCCTTCAGAAATCTTCTACCATTAGAGAAGAAGTAGTGTACTCTCTTCTTCGCCAATTGTTTAAAGTGTCAAATATAGAACCCAAAAGTGGACTTCAAGTATTTGAGCACACTTTTGGTGTCCAATATAATGATGAGGATAGTTGCTGGAAAGCCATGTGTTGGAGAGGAGTTTTCATGCATGGATGTGGGAAAGAAACTTCTCAAAGAATTCAAAGAGGTTTACTTTTTGTGTTTGACAGTGAATATATGTGATTTCTTTCCAATTTTAAGGTGGGTAGGTTACAAAGGGTTGGAGGAGAATATGATAAGGTTGCAGAGGAAAGAGATGAAGTATTAAGGCGTTTGTTTGAAGGGATAAAGCTGAACAATGATAACATTATAGATGTGGAGAAGAAGAGGGCACTGATTGAAACTCTGTTTTCTCTACGGAAATCTGATCCTGAATTTTTTCAGATGAAAGTCACCAAAGCCTCACATTGCAAGTTTATTTACATCTTGTGATTATTGCTCAATATATGGTGTGATTTTGATTACTTTTTTGTTGTTATATTTTCATGATTATTTTGCGAAGTAACCATTTACACTGTTGTAGTAATGTAGGATGCAGAGTAATCTTTAAGATTAATATTTACTGTAAATGATCTTATGATATCCCAAATCGATTGATTATAAGAGTGTGTTTTGCATGCATGTATTGAGTTTCACAACTATGTGTTTACAACATAGGCGTTGGCTATATACATGGATTTTAATTATAATTTGACTAGTATACTCTTCTTCTTATTTAATCTTGAATCATTATTGGTGTGTTTGACACATAATTTGGGCATTTGGATTTGGATTTAAGTGATTAAAATCTAAATAATTTGTTTGAAAGTTTAAAAAAGGTCAAAGATTTGGATTTGACAAATTCACCAAGGATTTTAAACCTTTAAAATACTTGAATATGAAATAACTCCTAAAATCAATGGATTTGAAATCAAGACATTTCAAATTATTAATTTAAAATCCAAATCCAAGTTTCCAAATACAACCTATTTGAATCCTTATAATCGTAAATGTGTCTGCTGAATAATTGAGCAGCATCTGTGTAAAAGACAGACGCTTGCGCTCCTCTTCCCTATATAGAAATATAATATACCTGTTAGTTTGCAAATTCTATCATCAAAAATACTAAAAGCACTATGTAATTTAGTTCATTTCTTCTTAACTTTTTTCTTTTGAATTTTTTTTTATAAATCTTTAACATTTAACACAACTACCCTGTGCATGAATCATGAATATCAAACTTTTTAAAGTATTTATCGTAATCGATTGAAAATAGGAAAAGCTAAATGATGGGCCTTTCTTATACAATAGCTTTCTGTGATGAGATAGCATTTACTGGCTGCGGTCATCAATTTGTTGGAAGGAGCCTTGAATTTTTACACTACAACATTAAATTACATGCTTTTTTTGCATGCATTGTCAAGCAAGCGTGACTTTAGCTCTCTCTCCACCCACCCAGCATGACTACTTTGCATGAAATTTAATATACCTTGACTTGTTCTTCAAATATACCGTATTAAATAGGCGATTTGGTTTTGAAAGATAGTGAAAGATCACACAAACTTCTGTTACGTGCCCAACACGCCATAAAAGAGTCTAACATAAATTGACTAAAAAAAAAAAATCAACAGAGTTTCAATTTGTGTCCTCTGCTTTTCTACATCTATAATGTTATCATTGATCAATCCACAGAGAAAATGCAGTTAAAAATGCGACTCAAGACGGACTCGAAAGTCAGTGGCTGTTCGAATCATGTAAGTAGTATTAGAAGCTGAATAATTTATCCTTTTGATGTTCCTCATTAGTTTCTCATTGTTTCTATTTGCTTTTTAGTTCTCTTTATTCCTATTATTCTATTCCAATATTTCACTATCTATCTTGTCTGGGAGTGCTATTGAAAGGTACACTTTTAAACACAACTTTAATTTCCTGAGTCTTCTTATTTGAGCTATTGCATTTTCAACAAGCTATCTACTAAGTTTACTATGTTCAAGTAAAGCTAATGAAATTCGAAATCTGCACACACAGACCCTTTTTTGTTGAGAAAAGCATTAACAGACATTTCTGTGTTTTTCTGGTTAGAATTCCCATTGTAGTTTAGAAGTTAATTAGAACCTAAGGATCACGTAGATAATATAGATCTAATTTGGAGTCCTTTTGAAAAAATATATAATCCATTATATATGGAATTATGGTTCATCTTTTGTCATTTTTCTCTATCCTAGTAAGAAACAATGGAACCATGCTACTGAATCCATGTGGAACACTCTGTGGAATGCACTATACAGAACATCCAAACATGTTCTTGAGATATGTACTAAAAAATATAAATTATTTTTCCCTTCTGCCTAGAATTTTTGCTTCTGGAAATGTTAGCTTAGCTTACAATGAATTATATGCTGCAGATGATGTTGATTGCGGGAACAGACACAACAGCAACAACCATAGAATGGGCAATGTCACTTCTTCTTAATCATCCAGAAGTGTTGCAGAAGGTTAAAGCAGAGATTGACAACCGAGTTGGGGGTGAGCACTTGATAAATGACTTGGATCTTGCCAAACTTCCCTATCTTCGTAGTGTCATCAATGAAACACTTAGATTGTATCCTACATCACCACTTTTATTACCTCATTGTTCCTCAGCAGACTGCACTGTGGGGGGATTTCATATCCCACAAGGGACAATTTTGTTGGTGAATGCATGGTCCATGGATAGAGATCCCAAGCTTTGGGAGGAGCCTACTAAGTTCAAGCCAGAGAGATTTGAAGAAATCAATGGAGAAAGAGAAGGGTTCAAGTTCATTCCATTTGGCATAGGGAGGAGGGTATGCCCTGGTGCTGGCATGGCCATGAGGGTGATTTCATTAGCATTGGGTTCACTCATTCAATGCTTTGATTGGGAAATGGTTGGGAAGGAGATGGTGGACATGACCTCAGGTTTTGGATTTCTTATGGCAAAGACTCAGCCTTTAGAGGCTGTTTGTACTCCATGCCCTTCCATGACTAACATCCTCTCTCAACTTTGAATAGATTTGTTATAAGATATGAGATTCATTAACAAAACCAATAGAGTATATTGCCTCTGTTTTTATAAGTGCATAGACCAATAAATTAAAATTACCTCTGTTTTTATAAGTGCATGGATAAGCTAATTTTTTTAAATAATTAAAACTAAATTACTAATAAAAAAAAGTAATAACAAATTATAAAATAAGTAAAGAAATTTTAATGAAAAATTACTTTAATTTTTAATTGTTTAGAGTTTAGACTTTATCATTGTTTATCTATTTTTATATTTTTAAAATTATCTTTATGTTTTGTGTTAGTTTCTTAATTTCTTAATATGAGTTTGACCATTTCTATTTGGGTTATGTTTAATCTATGTCCTAGCTTTCAGTTCAAACAATAATTAACAAAATAATTCCTGAATACCGATTTATTCCTATTGATAGTCTAATTAAAACATCAATACACGCAAATTAAATACAATAACCAAAACTCCAAAATCAAAACATACACAAAGAGTTCAAAATTTGAGAATAAAAAAATAAAATAAAATAAAAATTTAAAACTTACGTTAGAGAACCAATAACTTGTATTGTGGATTTAATTATAGAGATGGCTTATTGGTTATGATTGTCTTTGAAAAGCCACTATATATATATATATATATATGTTAAGTTCTAAATTTTTTTATATATAATAGACTTTTTAATTAGAGTAGAATTTAAATTTAAAATTTCGATAATAACAATTCATCTAAATTAAATTATCATAAATCTTATCCCTAATCACAGCTTCCAGAAAGCAACCTTTCGCAGCTCAAGCTTACTTTCAAAGCAAAGTGGAAGCTAGCCTTGTAGCTTAATATCTTAATAAATATTAATTTAGTAAGATGCCACTTGAGGAAAAACAAAGACAAAGTACACAACTAAAGCCCAAAATCAAAACATACACAAAAGAGTTCAAAATTTGAGAAAATAATAAATAAAAACTTACATAAAAGAACCAAAATTTAAATTCAAGGCTCCATTTGCTTATTATAAAAGAAACTTCCATTGGCATAATATTCTCGCACGCAATTCAAAAGTAAAGAACAATAAGTAAGATGCATTTATTAAATTCAACATAAGCGTAGGTTGCATCTTGGGTTGGGAGTGGGGGGTGAACAAAACAAAAACAACATTGGGTATTGTTTGGGATTTAATTATAGGGATGATTGGTTAAGGGATTGTATTGAAAAGCTATGTTGAATATATATATATATGTTTTATCAACTTTTAACATTACGCCTTGTTTGAAATTACCAAGTATCACTTTTAATTTTTTTTAATCATGTTTTAATTCACACTTTGGTTAACAATATTAATTTCATGTTGTAATCATTAATGTAAAATCTTGGATTTCTTTTATTAAATTCTTCCAAAGTTTCTTCAAGCTTATAGTTGATTTTAGTTTTTATCGTTTCATTTTTTACCAAAATTTTCTTGAACTTATCCAAATATTATTTTTGTAATTCAAGATTTTGAATTCGAGGGCCCTATTTTTCTTCGCCACACATTGACCAAGTAAACATTGTGATAAATACTGAGGAATCGCCTTTGTCAGCTATGGTGTTAATAATAGATTTTTCATGATGTAAGAGATCATAATAAACTGTAAATTCTTTTCTATGCTCGGGAACTATGGAAATCTTGGAGGGAAATAGCTTTTAGCAAGCTCGAGAGGACTTAAATTGAGACCTGTTGTCTAATATAAAATGTGTTTTGGAAATATTGTTTTTTGATGTATTGAGGGGTATTAGAAGCCTGGGAAAAACAAAGCTTTTAATAGGTTGGTTAATGGGTTATAGCATAAGGATCATAGGAAATGCAAGAATCCAGTGGAGTAATTAGGCTCAGGGATGGTTCCGGGTGTTGAAACGATTAATAATTTCAATAAGTAAGTTATGTTCTTTTTTGATAGTTTGTTTGGCGGGGTTTCAACAGATGTTTATCTTTGGATCTTCTACTTGCCATTGTGACACTCCGCAGAAATTCACTAGTAAGGAAATCGTGATGGAATTTGTTATCTTTAATATATTCAATATCAAAATAAAAACACTAAAATAGTTTTTTGTTATCTAGCAAAATATGTTTAATAAATATTTTCAACATCCTTTTCAATAACATATTTAGCACTTTACAAATAATACGTAATAAAAACTTTTGGTTTAACAAATCACTTTGAAATTTGAAATACATAGTACTATATAGATAAAATCTCCTTTTAATAGTACTATAATTTAATCAGGTTTTATCTCCCAAATTCCAATAACTCGAACAATTTGTACAGCCAGTGGGACTCAGAGAAACTCTTGTTTAAGAATCCCACCATAACCACTGGCTGAGGCATCGTCACAATTTTAAAAGCACCAATAGAAATACTGACAAGGCAATGTCTTAAATATGGGAGATTTGATTTGTTTAACAAGGGAAGTATGAACATCGCATCAGCAGGAGGATTACTGTAACCGACAAAAGGGGCTTACATTGTTTCTCATATTTTTGTAAAAATCAAGAATCTTAATTTAGGGATCCAAATCTCTGAGTTGAGTTTTGATCAAGACAACATCGTGAAACGCGACGTTGAAATTGAAATGTTTTTATTTATAGGACTAATTTTCCTTCGCATTATAGCCAAGGAAACGAACTTTTGTTTGGAACAATTTTGACTCTTTCTTAGCAGTAGACAACAATACCATTTCTTTAAATGGTATCAACAATACAATGTTTCTAGTGTTCACTCAATAGAGTTGGAGTAACAGAACGCCATCAATATAAACACAGAAATGACCAAGGAATTGAAAATATCATTCATAATGTTTTGAGAACCCATCATGATTCTAAGACCAAAAGGCAATAACATTCCACTCATAATGCCCAAAAGAGTAAAGCGCGACACTTATCATTCTCACTGAGCCTGGATTTGCCGTAATCCAAATTTCACGTCAAACTTAGAAAACACTATACTTCACTCAACCTATGGACTAAGTCATTCTTATTGGGAATAGATACCTATCCACTCCAAAACCTTATTCAAAGGTTTAGAAGTTAATAACTAATCGAGGAGTTCCCTTTCAATCTCAAAGATTTTTCAGACACAGCAAGAGCAAGACCAGAGACTTTGCTATTTCTAATCAATTTTTCTTAACAAATCATGGATTTCTTTTTGTAAAATTCAACAGTGTCATTCATTTGAATAGACGAGCTTTAGTGGAATGTTTTTCCCTATCAAAATCCTTAACATATGGTATTCAATAATATAAGCTTCTTCCTATGCCAAAAGGCATTAGGAACATCAAAGCAAAACATCATTAATCAACATTTTCTAAAAATTTATCAATTTGGATTGTAACAATTTATCGAGAGATTTGTTCAAAGAATTTTCTTATATTTTACTTAATGGTTAGTTGAGATGTTTGGTTTAGCATGAATCGCAGTTAAAGCATCAATATTAATTTCAAACTTTGAAGCAAATTTGAATTTTACTTTTCGGGTCCAAAAGGATCGTGAGTAATTCCATCATGTTCAATAAGAAAGGATATAAAGCATTTATAAATGGCGCATCAAGAATCACTTTATCAATCATGTTTTTAACAAGGACAGAAGGAATCTTGAAAACGTACTTTATCATTACAAACATGTGCATCATTCAATTCATATTTAATCTTCATTTGACTACCTATTAGCGTAAATCCAATTTTAGTGGATTTTTTCAAACATTTTGAAAGAATCAATCTTTCTTGGATACGCTCATATCCGCACTTAATCAATCATAGCAATAATAGTGAAATGATAATCATGAACCCACAATTTTAATCTTTGTAAACCATTTTGAGGAAGCAATTTGTATTAACAAGAGTGAGTCGGGAGTTATCAATACCTTTATCAAAGAAGAGCCTCGTTGACTCGGATTCATCTCCATCTGCGCTCACCATTTCCATTATCGATTTATTCAGATTTTTATCAATTTTTTAAGAACAACAATTCTTGTTTAAGATTATTATTATCATTTTTAATGCTTTTGATTCATGTTTTAATTCATTTATCTCTTGTTTAACAATATTAATTTCATGTCAAGATTATTAACAATAATTCTTTTGGATCTCTTTTTATTAAATCTTTCCAAAGTTTCTTCAAAGCTTATAGTTGACTTTAGTTTTTTACTAGTTTCATCTTTTATCAAATTTTTCTTAAACTTATCCAAATATTCTTTTGCAACTGTGGTTTTCAATTTGATTGATCAATCTAATTATCATTGCATTTTCTCACTTTAGAACATTACTGTATTTCACAACATTACAATGCGAATCCCTGCTAAACTAATTTTAATATCTGTGAATCAAAAGAATCAAGAAGCGCATTGATATAAGATCTGCATGAAGAAGAAAAATCATCTTCCAAAGAATCGGCGAATTGTTTGATTCAAAGGATTCTAAACAATTCTTTCTTACTTTATCATCAATATTTAACATGTTAAACTTATTTTTTAACTTACCAAAGTTTTTGCTTATATTCTTACTGTAATGTCCAAGTTTTCCACGTTAAAACATTTTCCTATACCCTATTTTGATTATCATATTTTTAGAAACATTTTCTTTTAAAGATAAAATCATCGGGTTTAACAAAGTTGGTTCTCAGATTTTATATTTTTATGGTTAATTTTGTGGACTTTTATCATGTTTTTACCCTTTGGTCTGAAGGAGCAATAGGGAGCAAACCATATTGTTCATGTAAATTGCCCCATTTCATATTTAGTTTTAGCTTGGTTTTAATTGGTAAGTTCTTAACAATTTTTCATCACGTACATATTAATACTTTGGAAGTTTTTAATAGTGCTTAAAAATATCACCATAAGCAAATTATCATAATAGAACCATTTTTCCCATTAATTTTGTTTTACCTTATGAGCAAAGATAGAGGCAGACCGTCAACAAACTTTTCTTTCCAATAAGGCTTGTAAATAGCTCCGGAGCATTACTTCCGAAATAAAACATCTTGGTACCATCCGTGAATCGCATAGTAGGACATTTCAAATTATTCAAATAATCAAAACTCGAGATGAAACATTAGATGGAGTACCAATAAATGTTCGAGAATAGTATAAATCAAGGTATTAACACCATCAAGAATACCTACCAATACTTTCATCAAAAATAAAAAGAAACTTTCATCATTCTTTTTAACAGCATGTTTAATAGAATTTGATTCTCTGTGAGATAAGAATCCCACCATCCACGAAGAGTACCGTAAAAACCAGAATAAGTAAATTGGACACCTCAGTTGATCAAAATCATGGCTATTTTGATAAGCAATACCAACCATAGACATATGACCCATTTATTAATGATTTATTGTTCGCACAAACCATCAATATTCCATTTATGCTTATCGCCAGAAACAAAACTGTGTTTGAAAAGATCTTTCTTCAAACCGCATATCACGAGGAGTAGGTTTGAATACCAGCTTTGTAAAGACATGGGTTTGGAATTTTCAACAAATCTTTTAATTTCGTAATCATCATGAAAATCTTTTAGCAAAAATGTAAGAAACAGATCGTAATTTGTATCTTCTTTAGAAACAATTTATTTTGGAAATAGTTCAGCAGCAGAGTGCTTGAAGAAGTACCTTCGCCTTAACTTTTAAATCGTAGTGCCATTTTTTCAACAATTTCAGAGTTTTAGACCGAGAGGTTTTAAACATAACTTTTCTCTTTGATCGGTAAATCAATCTCAAAGGTTTCTCGCCTTGGATGAATGCATTTTTCTAAATGTGTTTTTCAATGCAATAGGTTTCTCACAATTTTTTTTCAATACGGCCAAGCCGTTGACCAATAACATGCAAGGATTCATTAGTAAAATTGTTTTGTTCAATACTAATGATAGGGGCTTGATCATTAGCAATTTTGAAAGGGGAGGCTTTACTTCCCTTCTTTGACAAGTTATCAAAACCTGCCTCAAGAGGTGGATGACTAGACTCTAACAATGGTTTTATCTTTTTAACAAAATTAGATTTCTTTATCACATTCACATGATTTTTTGAAATTTCATCTTTGAAAACATAATGCTTTGCGAGAAATCAAAAACAAATATGTTTTTTCAGTTGATTCATCTTTTTCTAACCATTTCTTTAACACGGTCTTTTCTTAAACCGAGCAAAAATTTGAACATTTCTTTAGTCTGCTTTTAGAGTTTATACCATTTGAGGCTAAGGAAACTAAATCAATAATCTCTAAAACTTTCATCCAAAAAACACAAAACTCTTAATTGATTTTGCAAATGATTATCAATGGTGTTCAAAGGTTCTTAGGAAACAAGCAACATTTTTCATGAGTTCTTAAAAGAAAATATTTGTTCAATAAAGCCTAACTTTGTGTCGAATGAATAGCATTTTCAACAAAACTAGTTTTATAAACGCTTTTAGTATCAACTTTAGGAATAAATTCCATTTCTAAATCGTGTGATCTCATGTTCTTCAACAAAGGTGGATCTTTCTTCATTTACAATATCAGAGGACAACCATCCCCAGAAACATGTAGAGTTGGACTCACAATCTTTCATACCATCCTAGTTTTAACACTCCAATTATCAGTGTTTTTCTCACAACCGCTGCATTGTAACACATACCCTAGTCAACCCTATACCTCTCATGCCCTACACGCCTCCGCTCAAACGGCCTTACTGCTCGGGCTCGGGAATTCACTTTCGACACGGGAAGTACCAATGACGGTAAGAAGTGGACATAACAAAGGAGTATCAAAGGTTCATAAATAATAGAGACAACAGAGAACACTAACAACACTATCACCACCTAAAGAATGGCCTGATACCACAAAGTGGGGAAGTGGACGCGTGGGATAAGTGGGAGAGACTAAGCACGTAATAATATAGTGAAATATCTAGAATGCACAGCTAAACAACACAAGGCGTAACAAGCCAAGCAAAGATATATCAAAATAATTCAAGAACTGAAAGTTAATTTGTAACTGTCTATATTACAGAATCATCTAAGGCAGAAAATAAATATAGTATAACGAACAAAAACTCCAAAAATACTATATCAGCAGAACAAACACTTACACATCCCCTATTCCTACAATGATTACATCACTGCTTGGTCAAGATTCATGCTTCAATTGCACGAAAACATGTCTCATTCCTAGTTTGTTAACTTTGATAAAACTTTCATTAAAAGTTATCCGCTCTCTTTGGTTCAACCGTTGGTGCACCCAATTTGGCCCTATTAATGACATTTCTCGAACCATTACTTGATGCTTTGAATGTTTCAAGAAATTTTATAAGGTTTGATACTCACGGCGCAGCCTCGCTGTCACTTTGTTAAACGCCATGGGATACCTAGATATTAAATGGCACATGAAACGGGGGCATGATTGCTCTCAAAGACATTGGTATGTGAAATGTGGCGGGCAAATTTCTATACTCAAAGTATTGCCGCCATTTTTGAGAATCTTCATCTATCGCTTCTCCCCATTACTAAAGTTCTCATTTACCGCTCAACCCCTATCCTTGCCGATGCCCTCCTCCTCTTCCATCAAGAATTGCAGCCTCCAAAGAAAAACAAGAGCTCTCCTATTGGATGACTTAAGAAAGCAGAACCCTGATGCTCTTTTTTTGCTTTGCTCAAGTGGCGAAGAAAATGTTTCAAATCAAGGAAAATTCCAAAGCCTCTTCTGAGGAATCTGTCACCCATAACCCTTAGATCGTCCCTACAATCGGAGTGGTTTGGTCACGAAGGATGAAGATGCCGAAGGATTTACAAAGATTGATGTCGAATTCCTCTATTTGCTAGCCTGCACAAATCTACCAATGCCGCAATGCTTTCTCATCAGCGAAATTCCACTATTTGCTTTCCACCCCAATCCATTTACGCTCAAAGAAGATTCTCCATGTTTCCAGACTTTAGTCACACCTAGATTGCTTTCAAAGAAACATTTACTGATAACTTTACTGCTCACCGATAACTTTTAATTGCTCACTAAGACTGCTCATTTAAAAATTTTGCCTATTTAAGTAAAAATGTTCCTTACGTTTAAACCAAGTTTTTACTGCACTCTTGCTCCTATTCTTCTTTTAGAAGCCTTGTTTCAAAGAGAATTCTTGCTTCCTATTACCTTGTTTCTACTACTACTTCATTTCCCTACAATCCTTGTAACTAGACTAGTTCAAGCCAGAATCGTTAACCTGTACTGTCAGACCAGATTCACTACTACTACCATCAGTTGTCATTTTACTTCAACACAAAAGATTTTCAATTTTACTGCTCATTATACTACTATTGCACGCCACTCGACGATTACCGCCATAACTGACCATTTTAATCGCCATCATTTACTAATTATTTTTGAGAGTACCGCTTGCATTTGTCACCGCCTTATTATTATTCTAACTTATTCATTATATAAATATATATATCTTAAAATTTTGATAATGTATTCTTAATGGAAAGGGTAATTCTATTTCAAAATTCAAATAATAACGTTTTATCTAAATTCAAATTATTGTTAAATCCTTATCCTTTAACCAAGAGCCTTGTAGCTTTATATTTTAATAAAAATATTAATTTAATAAGATGCAACTTAAGGCAAAAAAACAAAAACAAAAAGTGTGTTAATAGTAAACTTTAAATTTTAAAAATTTTAATAATAGATTTTTAGTTTGAATAGAATGGTTAGAAGCCTAAATTTGTCCTCATACATATAATGATAATGGGATTAGGTCTAATAATTTAGCCTGAGAATGGTTCTAAAATCTTAAGTAAGAAAAGGTAATTGGCTATTTGGCTTGGTGTGAAGATAAGATATGTTAATATGGTACCACGTCAATTGTGGTGGACAACAAATCTATTTTTATGGATAAGAGATCACTACAGTATTTAGGTAAGGGTTATTATCTCTAAACTATTGCTCTGCTTCGCCATGGAAGATCCCTACTGGTTTAGCTTTGCTCTGGTAATTATTGTTCCATTTTCTCAATCTCTTCATAAAATAAAAAAATAAAAAAAAAAAAAAAAAAATCAGCAACAACAATCAAGAAGAACCTACCTCCAAGCCTACCATCTCTTCCTTTATTGGTCACCATCTTGTCAAACATCCAATCCAGCGATCTCAAACTCTTTCACAAAACTACGGCAACATCTTGAACGAAAAATGAAAAGCTTGAAGAAAGAAAAGAAGTTGAAAACTGTAATGGAGAATTCTAGAAACTGTATTAAAGATGCTCAAATGAAAAATTACATGGAACTCTATTTATATAGCTCCTATAACTGAACACGTGATATTTAACCATAACAAACTATCCTAATCTTACGGAATAAATATCTGGTTTGTTACAGAAAATATCTAGAAGAAACTAGTTAGTAGAAACAGCATCACAATGACTTCAACTGCAGAACACTGAAGCAGAGCTACGGAAGAAGACCAAGCCTGAAGTATTAAATCAAACGTCGTCGTGTCAGTAAATGAGAAACAGACGTCTTGAGTCATAAAGAGCATGGCCTTTCATCTTTATCCTTTTCAAACGATGCCGTTTACTTATAGCGAAACGCACTGTTTGGTAAGTTAACGTTATCTAGCCGTTGCAATAGAATTTGCAATCTGGCAATGAATGTTTCCTTTCACATCTTACTCTGATGTGGTTCCTGCACAGTCCTTCAGTCTCTTCCCTTCTGGCGCCGAAGACTGTTTCACCACAAACGACGTCGTCTTCGCCAACCGTCCGCACTCGCTTGCCAACGATCACTTCACCTACAACTACTCCACAGTAGCCAGCTCCCTATGGTGATCTTTGGCGCAACCTTCGCCGTATCATGACGCTTTAGACACTCTCTTCTCTCCTCGTATCAACGCGTTTTCGAGGTTAGGATAAGAGAGGGTTGCTACATGTGGAGCTGGGCACTTGCAAAGCCACGAGAAAGATTGATTTATCTGCCTGTGAGCATTCTTTCAATGTCATGACAATGATGATAGCTGGGAAGAGGTATTTTGGAGAGGATGTGGAAGATGAAGAGGAAGCAAAGAGAATTCGTGGTGTTATTAGGGTCTATGATTGTGTATAAACAACATGGGAGATTTTTTTGCCATTTTTGCAGTGGATGGATTTAAGGGGTGGAGAAGAAGATGGTGGGGTTGATGAAAAGATGGATAGGTTTTTGCAGGAACTGGTTGATGAAAATCGTGGAGCTGGAAGCGAGGCAGAGGTGAAGAAATTGATGATACATAACTTGTTGAAGTTGAGAGAAACGGAGCCAGAGTTTTACACGGACGAAATCATCAAGGGAATTATTATGGTAATTTACAAATCCTATTCTTCTTTGGTTTTTGAAGAATTGTATTGAAACAAACGATTGGTCATATACAGCCCTGTTACACTGGCTTTGGTTTATATACAAATCGTGGAGGCACCAACAAATCACCAATAATACTAAATGCAGCGGAAAATAAATTGAACACGGTAATTTGTTAACAAATGGAGAAAACCTCGCAAGACAAAAATTTCACCGGGTGATTTTAAGATCACCACTCCCAATAATCCACTGATCAACAATCAAGCGGTTACAAGTATAAGGAATCTTACCAACTACCCTTGGCTTATCCTGAAATACCAACTTACAGTTGAACCTTCACTCCAATACCTAATCGGACTTGATCTTGTAGTAGCCTTCTTTCCCTTGAAACAAAAACCTCCAATTTGTGACTAACCATTTGCACAGATCCCAAGTACGTGACTAACTCCAACAACTTGAACAGATATTGTTAACTGCAAAGTTCTTCACTTCATCAATAATGAAGATCTGAAAGCACTCGGTTACAAAACTCTATGGCGTATAAAAGCAGTTGCTTCACACAGAGAATATAAGTCTCTTGGTTTCTGTATCCGTGTGTGACGGCTCTTAAAATAAGCTTTATATATGTCTAAGGTTGTGAGAAAAGAAACCACAAACAAATACACAAGACTGGGTCGAATTTCAGATTTGAAAATTCTGAAATTGTAAGTCTCGATAGATCGAGCTGCTGTCGAGCTATTTATCAAGTTTCACATTAAGTCTCGATAGCAGGCATCTTTCGAGTTATTTGTCGAGACTTAATGAAAAGATTTTCTTCACTTGTTTCTTGGACCAATCATCATGTCTTTAATACTTAACTTGAATAACATGTTTCTTGAAGTACTAAACCTATCTTAGATCTACCCAATTACAAGTAAAGTGCATTTTGTCAAATGATTAGCCAATTACAACAAAATATGACCCTAACACACTTTTACAACACAATTTTAATTTCCCAAGTCTTCTTATTTGAGCTATTGCATTTTCAACAAGCTATCTACTAAGCTTACTATGTTCACGTAAAGCTAATGAAATTCGAAATATATGCACATTAATAGACCCTTTTTTTTGGTTGAGAAAAGCATTAATAGACATTTCCTGTGTTTTACTTGGTTAAAATTCTATTGTAGCGTTTAGAAGATAATTAGAACCTATGATCACCTAGATAAATAGATCTAATTTGGAGTCCATTTGCAAAAATCTATAATCCATTATATATGGAATTATGGTTCATCTTTTGTCATTTTTCTCTATCCTATTAAGAAACAATGGAACCATGCTGCTGAATCCATGTGGAATACTTTGTGGAAATGCAATTTTACAGAACATCCAAACATCTTCTTGAGATATGTACTGAAAAATCTAAATTATTTTTCCCTTCTGCCTAGAATTTTTGTTTCTGGAAATGTTAGCTTAGCTTACAGAGAATTACGTGCTGCAGATGATGTTGATTGAGGGAACAGACACAACAGCAACAACCATAGAATGGGCAATGTCACTTCTTCTTAATCATCCAGAAGTGTTGCAGAAGGTTAAATCAGAGATTAACAACCAAGTTGGGGGTGAGCACTTGATAAATGACTT
Organism: Notholithocarpus densiflorus; assembly: GCA_030021035.2. Lineage (NCBI taxonomy): Eukaryota > Viridiplantae > Streptophyta > Magnoliopsida > Fagales > Fagaceae > Notholithocarpus > Notholithocarpus densiflorus. Next base: position 211 of record JARYZH020001609.1, on the reverse strand, counting down.
GGATCTTACCAAACTTCCCTATCTTCGTTGTGTCATCAATGAAACACTTAGATTGTATCCTACAGCACTACTTTTATTACCTCATTGTTCCTCAGCAGACTGCAATGTGGGGGGATTTCATATCCCACAAGGGACAATTTTGTTGGTGAATGCATGGTCCATGAATAGAGATCCCAAGCTTTGGGAGGAGCCTACTAAGTTCAAGCCAGAG
>JARYZH020001608.1:12500-25317 GCA_030021035.2 Notholithocarpus densiflorus | reverse complement strand
TTGTATACTGAAAACTACTAAAACTAATAGTGAGATTGGATGGGACCCTCCGGCCCCACAATAGCCCCTCAAAATCCTGCTTTTTGGCACCTCAGGCAGAAAGGAGGATTTTGATATCCTCAGGCATGTTTTGGGCTTGTCATGTCTTGTCCTCCGCCAGTACAAGTGCCTTTTTAACTGCCTAAGGCACGCTCCTGAAGCTTCAGGGTCTGGAGCGCGCCTTCATTAAATTATGGCTGCTCTTTGTCCCCCACGTTCTATGGTGTGATGCAGATCGAATGACTAAGAATCCCGTTGGGATAGGAACGAGAATTTTCCCGCTCGTACCTTTTTTCCTTTGATATAAATAACCTCCAAATCAAGTCTTCAACTTACTTTAGCATTCATTTAAACTCTAGCGCACATACATTGAACCTACTAATATCTCTCACTTACTCGTGCCTCTACAACTATTAGAAGTCTGTCCGAGGACAATTTTCTCGATTCTGTAAGTATCCAAAAATCTCTACAACTCGTCTTTTCGTGTATTTTCCTTTCCTTTGTGCATTTTCTCTCCTTGGCTTTAGTTCTTCTTCCATTTCTCTTTAGTGTCTTCCTGAATGTTCTTGAAAGAATGGGTAGATTTAAGTGTTTGGTAGAATCCGAAGAGGGAATGGCGAGTTTTAGGGCTTAATATAGAATCCCTCCCAACGTTAACCTTAGATATTGTAAGGAGGGGGAGTGGTTTGCGTGAAGGCGAGAAGGTGAGGTAGTGATTCCCATGATCGCCTTCGTAGAAGGCGGCATGAGAATCCCAACGGGGACAGTTATGAAGGACTACCTTAGGTTCTACCGTTTAGCACCCACCCAATGTGTTCCCAACGTATTTAGGATATTAGGGTGTGTGGATGCCCTAAATGAGAAAATGGAGTTAAGGTTAACCCACCATGATGTTAATTGAGTATACAATCTCCACCATTTAAAGGGGAAAGGGTATTCCCTGAAGACGTGGCATCCCGAAATCAAGCTCATACAATGCCTCCCCGAGTCTAGTAAAGGGCAAAATAAGGACCAAGGGATGCATGCTGCCAAGGCCAAGGCAGCCCCCATGGGCAGGCAGCCAAGGCCAAGGCACGCAGCCAAGGCCAAGGCAGCCCCCATGGGCAGGCAGCCAAGGCCAAGGCATGCAGCCCCCAAGGCTAAAGCGCGTCGCCATGGGCACGCTGCCAAGGCCAAGGCAGCCCCATGGGCATGTTGCCAAGGCGAAGGCATGCATACTGCCAAGGCCAAGGCAACCCCACGGGCACGCAGCTAAGGCCAAGGCAGCCCCCATGGGCTGGCTGCCAAGGCATGCATGCTGCCAAGGCCAAGGCAGCCCCATTGGCACGCATCCAAGGCCAAGGCATGTAGCAGCCAAGGCCAAGGCACGTCGCCATGGGCACGCTGCCAGGGCCAAGGCATGCAAGCTGCCAAGCCCAAGGCAGCCCCATGGGCACGCAGCCAAGGCCAAGGCAACCCCCATGGGCATGCTGCTAAGGCATGCATGCTGCCAAAGCCAAGGCAGCCCCATGGGTATGTAGCCAAGGCCAAGGCAGCCCCCATGGGCATGCTGTTGGGCCAAGGCAGCCCCAATGTGCTCGCAGCCAAGGCCAAGGCACGTCGCAAAGGGCATGCTGCCAAGGCCAAGGCATGCAGCAGCAAAGGCCAAAGCAGCCCCCCGTGGGCACGCAGCTAAGGACAAGGCATGCAGCCAAGCCAAGGCTGCCCCATGCGCACGCAGCTAAGGCAGGAGGGGCAGCGAGCAAGGGCACGGAAGGGTTAGCCTCCTGAGGGAACGGGGCAAAGAGTTATTTTTTTAGGGGGGGGATTGATTTGGATTTGGAGGAGGAAGGGGGAGGGACGAATCGAAGCAACAGAGGGCTGAATCTCAGTGGATCCTGGCAGCAAGGCCACTCTGCCACTTACAATACCTCGTCACGTATTTAAGTCGTCTGCAAAGGATTCTACGCACCGCTCGGAGGGAATTATACTTCATGGCGGCCCACGCGGCTCGTCTGTCGCGTATTCAAGGCATGCATGCTGCCAAGGCTAGGGCAACCCCATGGGCACACTGCCAATGCCAAGGCATGCAGCAGCCAAGGCGAAGGCACGTCGCCATGGGCTCGCTGCCAAGGCCAAGGTAGCCCCATAGGTACGCAGCCAAGGCCAAGGCAGCCCCCATGGGCATGCTGCCAAGGCCAAGGCAGCCCTAAGGGCATGCAGCTAAGGCAGCCCCAAGGGCACGCAGCCAAGGCCAAGGCATGTAGCCAAGGCCAAGCTAGCCCCCATGGTCATGCTGTTGGGCCAAGGCAGCCCCAAGGGGCACGCAACCAAGGCCGAGGCATGTAACAGCCAAGGCCAAGGCACGTCGCCTTGGGCACACTCCCAAGGCCAAGGCAGGCAAAAGCCAAGGCGAAAGCACGTCGCAATGGGCACGCTGCAAAGGCCAAGGCATGCATGCTGCCAAGGCCAAGGCACGCAGCTAAGGCCAAGGCAAGCAGCAGCCAAGGGGAAGGCACGTCGCCATGGGCACGCTGCCAAGGCCAAGGCAAGAATGCTGCCAAGGCCGGGGCAACCCTATCGGCATGTAGCCAAGGCCAAGCCAGCCCCCATGGGCATGCTGCCAAGGCCGATACAGCCCCAATGGGCACGCAGCCAAGTTCGAGGCATGCAGTAGCCAAGGCCAAGGCACGTCGCCATGGGCACGCTGCCAAGGCCAAGGCATGCAAACAGCCAAGGACAGGGCAGCCTTATGGGCACGAAACCAAGGCCAAGGTATGCAGCCATGGCCAAGGCAGCCCCCATGGGCATGCTACCAAGGCATGCATGTTGCCAAACCCAAGGCAGCCCCATGGGCACGCAGCTAAGGCCAAGGCATGTAGTATCCAAGGCCAAGGCATATAGCATCCAAGTCCAAGGCAGCCACATGGGCACGCAGCCAAGGCCAATGCATGCAGCCCCCAAGGCCAAGGCACGTCGCCATGGGCACGCTGCCAGGGCCAAGGCAGCCCCATGGGCACGCTTCCAAGGCCAAGGCATGCATGCTGCCAAGGCCAAGGCATGTAGCCAAGGCCAAGGCAGCTCCCATGTGCTGGCTGCCAAGGCATGCATGATGCCAAGGCCAAGGCAGCCCCATGGGCACGCAACCAAGGCCAAGGCAGCCCCCATGGGTTGGCTGCCAAAGCCAAGGCAGCCCCATGGGCACGCAGCCAAGGCCAAGGCATGTAGCAGCCAAGGCCAAGGCAACCCCATGGGAACGGAGCCAAGGCCAAGGCACGCAACCCCCAAGGCCAAGGCACGTCGCCATGGGCACGCTGCCAAGGCCTAGGCAGCCCCACGGGCACGCTGCCAAGGCCAACACATGCATGCTGCCAAGGCCGAGACAACCCCATGGGTATACTGCCAAGGCCAAGGCGCGTCGCTATGGGCACACTGATAAGGCAAAGGTATGTATGCTGCCATGCCCAAGGCAGCCCCAAGGGCATGCAGCCAAGGCCAAGGCAGCCCCAATGGGCTGGTTGCCATGGCATGCATGTTGCCAAGGCCAAGGCAGCCCAATGGGCACATAGCCAAGGCCAAGGCACGTCGCCATGGGCACACAGCCAAGGCCAAGGCACGTCGCGATGGGCACGCTGCCAAGGCCAAGGCATGCATGCTGCCAAGGCCAAGGCAGCCCCATGGGCATGCAGCCATGGCCAAGGCATGCAGCCAAGGCTAAGGCATGCAGCCAAGGCCAAGCCAGCCCCCGTGGGCATGCTGTTGGGCCAAGGCAGCCCCAATGGGCACGCAGCCAAGTCCAAGGATTGCAGCAGCCAAGGCCAAGGCACGTCGCCATGGGCACGCTGCCAAGGCCAAGGCAGCCTCCCGTGGGCACGCAGTCAAGGCCAAGGCATGCTGCCCCCAAGGCCAAGGCACATTGCCATGGGAACGCTGCCAAGGCCAAGGCAGCCCCATGGGCACGCAGCCAAGGCCAAGCTAGCCCCCATGGGCATGCTGTTAGGCCAAGGCAGCCCCAATGGGCACGCAGCCAAGGACAAGGCATGCAACAACTAAGGCCAAGGCTCGTCGCCATGGGCACGCTGCCAAGGCTAAGGCATGCAGTAGCCAAGGCCAAGGCACGTTGCCATGGGCACGCTGCCAAGGCCAAGGCATGCAGCAGCCAAAGGCAAGGCTTCCCCTTGCGGGCACGCAGCTAAGGACAAGGCATGCAGCCAAGGCCAAGGCTGCCCCATGAGCACGCAGCCGAGGCAGGAGGGGCAGTGGGCAAGGGCACGGGGGGGTTAGTCTCTGGAGGGAATTGGGCAAAGAGTTATTTTTGGAGGGGGGATTGATTTGGATTTGGGGGAGGAGGGGGGAGGGACGAATCGAAGCGACACAGGGCTGAATTTCAGTGGATCGTGGCAGCAAGGCCACTCTGCCACTTACAATACCCCGTCACGTATTTAAGTCGTCTACAAAGGATTTTACCTGCCGCTCGGTGGGAATTATACTTCATGGCAGCCCACGCAGCTCATCCTTCGCGTATTTAAGGCATGCATGCTGCCAAAGCCAGGGCAGCCCCATGGGCACGCAGCCAAGGCCAAGCCAGCCTCAATGGGCATGTTGCCAAGGCCTAGGCAGTCCCAATGGGCACGCAGCCAAGGCCAAGGCATGCAGTAGCCAAGGCCAAGGCACGTCTCCATGGGCACGCTGCCAAGGCCAAGGCATGCATGCTGCTAAGGCCAAGGCAACCCCAAGGGCACGCAGCCAAGGCCAAGTCAGCCCCCATGGGCATGCTGCCAAGGCTAAGGAAGTCCCATGGGCACGCAGCCAAGGCCAAGGCATGCAGCCCCCAAGGCCAAGGCACGTCGCCATGGGCACGCTGCCAAGGCCAAGGCAGACCCATGGGCATGCTGCTAAGGTCAAGGCATGCATGCTGCCTTGACATAGACCTACATAACATGTTTAGGAAAAAGTGTTAGTTCATTTGTGTGGCCATTTAACTTTTGGGCTTACCGGTTGTGTCTAAATTTCTTACTGTTTTGTAGATCATGTCTCGGAGAGCTGGTTCCAGGGGATACTGAGGGAAGGTCCCTGTGTATGCCATGTCCCACAGGGACGATTCTTCTAACGATGAGACTGCTTCAGCTGGCGAGCGGGCTGCTCGAGTTCTGCAGAGTCGCTTTGACCGTGGGGAGGAGGATACTAGACCTGTTGGTGGTATATCTATAGAGACCCATTTTAGGAGGCGGCGCTCAGTCGAGATGGCCAGCATCTCCTCCGAGTCTCATACTGTTTCTAGCGGGGCTTCCTCATGATTCACTGAGAGAGCGGGAAGATGAAAAAGAGCAAAACATATTCGATGATAACAAGAGAGAGTACCAAGACTAGCTAGAGGGGATTGTTCGGAGTTTGCAGTTTAAACAATAAGGAACTTAGGTGGAGAATGAAGAGAAGAAAGAAGTGTTGAGGTAAACGAAGTTTCTCCAAAAAAGAGAGCTTGCCAACTCTATGGTCCTTCCCAATCCCCTTACTCCATAGGGCCTCTCGCATGAGATCCTGACAAGACAGGAGGTCAGCGAAGGGATCAACAGTCTTCCTTCAGTAAAGGCCCATCTAGGGTGTGTTTTCGTCCAGGCCGGTTAAAGGGAAGGGGGGCCTTCAGAGGAGAGATGCGAGCCGAGGATCTCGTTATAGACATAGATGCTGAGATTTTTGGGGACGAGGTTTTGCCAGAATTGGGCACTCGGAGGCGTAGTTTGAGCCTCCATAAAGACAGTAAGCTTCGCGCCACCTATGTCCTCATCGGATATACTCTAATCATGAATTGCTTTCAGTCTCCTAAGCAGGTGATCAAAGTCAAGGACCCCCGTTTAACAAGCGTCGACATAGCTGTCCCCGAATTCCTCACTAGTCCTCCTCCCAAAGGAACTCATGATGTTAAATTAACCGCTCAACAAGTCGCCGACCTTATATAGGTCGAGGAGGAGGTCATACTTTTCGATGAAGGGCCAGTGAAACAGGTACAGGTGCCCACCTACATTGATCTCGAAGAAGACTTCGAAGTTTTCAATAGGCTTGACTACACAGAGCATTCTGAGGCTAGTTCCAGACCTCAAGTTACAGCCTGCGTCAGTGTTAACCAAGAAGGCTCAGACGTACCTGAAGGAATGGTGATCCAGAAGAATACGCCCAACCTTCTAGCGCTACTGGAAACTCACGCTGAGGGAGCTTCACCTGCGGTGATTATAGATCCGAGACCTCCGACCCCCCTTCCAGCTCAAACCTCTCCTTCTAAACCCAGGGAAAAGAAAAGAGAGAGAGATAAGAGGACCAAGAAGAAGGGTTCTGAGGAGGGAGAAATTCAGCCCTCGGTGGAGCAAGAGCCTCCAAAGCGACCCAAGGTTGCTAGGGGCCAACAAAAGGAAAGTTCTGCTGAAGGAACTAGTTCCGGCATTGAAGCAGACCGTCATTCCAAGGTCCCAACTTGGAGCCCCCTTCTGGTGTTGGACGAGGCCTCTCTCTCTTCTAACTCTTCCATTAGAGAATTTTAGCAAGGCAGAGCTGGATATGTAGCAGACTATGTTGAGCAAGCCTTGCTCCTTCCCCGGGACATGGAGGAGCTAAGGAATTTGAAGTAACACGAAGTGTTTCTTACTCTCAAGAGAGATTTGGCCATGGTAAGTTCCTGTGTTCCAACCTCAATACCACAATCCTTCCTTCTTCTTTTTTCCTTTTGTTTTTTAATACACTCTTTCATTCTCCCCCCCCCCCCTCCCCTCCCCCTTTTTTTAAACATGTATATATAGGCAGTTCAGGCCTCCTATGTTGCAAAAGAGTGGGTGGATCATGCCCTTTCTAAGTCCAAGGAAGAGGAGTCACGTCGCATTGCTGCCACCAAGGCTCAGGCCGAGGCTGAGAAGAAGTACAAGGAGTCTCTCTTCAGGTTGGTTGAGGTCGAGAGAGGAAGGAAAAGTGCTGAGAAGGAAAGGTGCTGAGGCTGAGAAGAAGTACAAGGAGTCTTTCTTCAGGTTGGTTGAGGATGATAAAGGAAGGAAAAGTGCTGAGGTTGCCCTAGGGGTTGTTGAGAGACAAGCTAAAGAGCAACGTGGTTAGCTTCGGTCGGCGGAGGAGCTGGCCCTCGCTAAAGAGAAAATTGAACTCCAATGGAAAGAGTTGGAGGGCAAATAGACCAAGCTATCCAAAGCGGAACATGCTGCCTATGAACTAGGGAAAAAAAAGAGCTCGACCAGCTTCACCCTTTAGATGAGAGACATAGGCCGAGAGTTCTATTGTCAGGTCTGGGCTGAAGCTCTCAACGCTACTAGGGTGGATTCATCTTCAGAGCTAAAGGATCCATTAAAGATCGTTTACCCTTTCTACTCTTGGGGGTGCAGCTAGCTCGTCTTCTTCAATAGTAGGGCCATTCAATCCAACTTCTTAGCCTCCACCTGATAAGGAGGGCCATGATGAAAGGCCATTGGAGAAAGGGGACAAGGCTAGGGAGTTAAAAAGAAAGAAAGAATCTATAGGATAGACTCCATAGGATAAGCCTTCCTAGATATTATGTAGTAGGGATTCCCATTTCATAATTTTGGCTCAGTTAGCAAACTTTTCTCCTTCTCTTTTCTGTACTATTTGCTCTATGAGTAATGAAATGACGATAATTTTACTTTTATTTCACTTGTACTTATTTATATTTACATCTTCTCTTCTTCTTCTTTTTTTTTTTTTTTTTAAATGCCTGACTGCCATATTTACCCGAGGCATGTGACCTAAGGAGTCGAACATGGTCGAGGCTCTGTTTAACACTTAGCCATTTTATTTTTTTGTAAGAATTAATTTACCCAAGGCATGTGACCCGAGGAGTCGAACATGGCCGAGGTTCTGTTTAACACTTAGCCAATTTGTTTCATTGTAAAAGTTAAATTTACCCAAAGCATGTGATTCAATAAGTCGAACATAGCCGAGGTTCTGTTTAACACTTAGCCAATTTGTTTCGTTGTAAAATTTAATTTACCCAAGGCATGTGACTCGAGGAGTTGAACATAGCCGAGGTTCTGTTTAACACTTAGCTGTTTTGTTTCTTTGTAAGAGTTAATTTATCCAAGGCATGTGACCTGAGGAGTCGAACATAGCCGAGGTTCTATTTAACACTTAGCTGTTTCATTTCTTTGTAAAAGTTAATTTACCCAAGGCATGGGACCCAAGGAGTTGAACATAGCCAATGTTCTGTTTAACACTTAGCCATTTTGTTTCTTTGTAAGAGTTAATTTACCCATGGCATATGACTCGAGGAGTCGAACAGAGCCGAAGTTCTGTTTAATACTTAGCTGTTTCATTTCTTTGTAAGAGTTAATTTACCCAAGGCATGTGACCTGAGGAGTCGAACATAGCTAGGGTTTTGTTTAACACTTAGCCAATTTAAGATGAATAGTGTAAAGATGTTGGTAAAAGTAAAGCTCTAGGAGTAAAAAAAAAGAGAGAGATTGAATAACTTCAGTATCATTCATTAATAATAATATCTTCGTAGGTTATTTACATTCCAAGGTTGTGGGATAACATTTTCATCCAAGTCTTCTAAACAATAAGCACCTATTCCTGCCTCTAATGTTATGCGATAGGGTCCTACCATCAAGGCCCAAGCCATGACACTGACAGGTGTTATAATCTTCATCATGCAATTCAAGATTTAATAGACACCAAGGTGATTGCACCACCTATGAGGCCTAATATCACCAACAATCCTTTACCTAATCACAATTTTGGGAGAGGACCAAGGATCAACTGTTTGATTTCTAAAGAAGAATGAGAGGAGGACCCATCTGAGTTGATCTATGACCTACCCAAATGCTTTATGATGACTTGGGAAGAGCTAATGGGCACAACATCTACAATAGGATACGATATATGGAGTGAAAATACTACAAATATCCCAAATTATACAACATCCACATATGGGGGGAGACACTTTAAACCCCAATCAAATAATCCAATACCCGCATATAGGGGGAGACACTTCAAACCTCAAGATATTGAATCAAATGTCCCATCAAAAATCACCCACATCACAAGAGGGGAGACACTTCAAACCCCCACATCTGGAGATAGACAACCCAGTAGAAGCCCTGAACAAGGCAACCCAACAAACACCCAATGAAAAGGATGAGGTCCTTAAGCAGCTACAAAAGACACAAGACAACATATCCTTATGGGGTTTACTTGCACTGGCCTTGGCTACGTTTCCATGGGAGACTGCCTTGGCCTTGGCTGCTGCGTGCCCTGGCCTTGGCTGCCTTGCCCACAAATAAAATATGTTGAATCTGGCCTCCAAATTTTCGCACGTTGAAGGTTGGATTTTTCTTAGCATGTGTGCAAAAAATCAGGGCAAGACTCCAAGAATTGCTCCAAAAAAGACCCATTATTCCTCCTCAACAAATCAATGTTTCCTCGTGCCAGAGCGGATTTTTTCCTAAGCGCTCTTTAGGGGGGAAAGAGTAGGAGGTGTCCGAAGAGGCTATCTAGGCTTGGCAGCAGCAGCCCCCCCAAGTGCTGCCATGGCCTTCTAGGGGTCCCAAGGGCATGCCACGGCCTTGGCATCCCACCCACGGGGCCTGCCATGCCCTCGCCGTGCTGCCACTGCCCCTCAGGCAGCATGCATGCTAGGGCCTTGGCTGCGTGCCCCCAAGGGCCTTGCAGCCTGCGCCCTAGGGCATGCCAGCGTGGCCACGCAAGCATGCCATGGCCTTGGCTACGTGCCTTGGCCTTGGCTGCTACATGAATCCCCAGGCCTTGGCAGCTGCATGCCAATGGGGTGCTACCTTGTCCTTGGCTGCTGCGTGCCCATTCCTTAACTGCGTGCCCATAAGGGGCTGCCTTGGCCTTGGCTGCTGCATGCCCTGGCCTTGGCTGCCTGCCCATAGGGGGCTGCCTTGGCCTTGGCTACTACATACCCTGGGCTTGGCAGCATGCCCATGGGGGGTTGCATGCCCACGTGCACGCCGAACCGCATCGCCCCGCATCGTCCCGCACTCTAGCAAAATTAGCTCGTGCATTTTTCCATTTTTGTATCCCTAAATTCATTCCATGATTTTAGAGGAGGATTCCAGCAAGCGGTTCGGCGTTCCGAGCGTTTTTGAATTTTTAATGATTTTTCCTATTTTTTGGCTTCCAAAAATCATAAAAAATAAAATATGTTGAATCTGACCTCCAAATTTTGACAGGTTGAAGGTTGGATTTTTCTTAACATGTGTACAAAAAATCAGGAAAAGACTCCAAGAATTGCTCCAAAAAAGACCCATTATTCCTCCTCAACAAATCATTGTTTTCTCGTGCTAAAGCAGATTTTTTCCTAATGGCTCTTTAGGGGGGAGGAGGTATTCGGTGATGCACAGGGGCGACCCCTCTTGAGCTTGGCCATAGGTAGGCATGCTCATGACGAGCCCTCAAGCACCCAACCCCGCGTGCTCCATGGCTCGAGGTGGGCCCTAAATGCATCGCCGGGGTGGACCTAGGTTGGCATTTCACGTGTACATGGTATAGCTGCAGCGCACTCTTGCAAGGCGGACAGTGTTAGTTTCACCCATTGCCACGCAGAGCAAGCCGAAGGTGATGATCAAACGCATTGTGAAAGCTTTCTCTAGTGCCACTTTTCCTCGAGGCCACACCCACCCGTGCCTAGTGGCGGGGGGTCGATGGTCTCAGTAGCCGTGTGGTGGGGGGATGCATGCATTCTTGGTTTAGCTTGGGCACGCTATCACAATGCGGACGATGTTAGTTTCACCCATACCTGCCTCGAAGGCACTCGTCCCTCTAGTTGATTCGTTCCTAGTTAACGCTCCTTGCAGGGCGTCGGTAGGACCTCGAAGCCGTCCTCATGTCCCACGCGTGCCTCGCGGCCTCCGCGTTGCTAATGTGGACCACGTGGGCGTGCTCGCGGCCTTGGATGCAGAATAACATGTGGGTTTGGGGCCTCCGACCCCCTTTGCCAACGTACCAAGCAAGCGTCATCGCTCAGCCCCGCACGATCGCCGTGCTCGTCCTCGCCCTTCCTTGCCCTCAGGCGAGCCAGGGCCTCCGGGTGGCGCCGACATCGATGAGGAATGCTACCTGGTTGTTCCTGCCAGTAGTTATATGCTTGTCTCAATGATTAAGCCATGCATGTGTAAGTATGAACCAATTCAAACTATGAAACTGCGAATGGCTCATTAAATCAGTTATAGTTTGTTTGATGGTACCTCCTACTCGGATAACCGTAGTAATTCTAGAGCTAATACGTGCAACAAACCCCGGCTTCTGGAAGGGATGCATTTATTAGATAAAAGGCTGACGCGAGCTCTGCTCGCTGCTCTGCTGATTCATGATAACTCGACGGATCGCACGGCCATCGTGCCGGTGACACATCATTCAAATTTCTGCCCTATCAACTTTCAATGATAGGATAGTGGCCTACTAAATCCCTTAACGAAGATCCATTGGAGGGCAAGTCTGGTGCCAGCAGCTACAGTAATTCCAGCTCCAATAGTGTATATTTAAGTTGTTGCAGTTAAAAAGCTCGTAGTTGAACCTTGGGTTGGGGAGAGCGGTCCGCCCTTGGTATGCACCGGTTTGCACGTCCCTTCTACCGGCGATGCGCTCCTGGCCTTAACTGGTCAGGTCGTGCCTCCGGTGCTATTACTTTGAAGAAATTGGAGTGCTCAAAGAAAGCCTACACTCTGGATACATTAGCATAGGATAACATCATAGGATTTCGATCCTATTCAGTTCGCCTTCGAGATCGGAGTAATGATTAACAGGGACAGTCGAGGGCATTCGTATTTCATAATCAGAGGTGAAATTCTTGGATTTATGAAAGACGAACAATTGCAAAAGCATTTGCCAAGGATGTTTTCATTAATTAAGAACGAAAGTTGGGGGCTCGAAGACGATCAGATACCGTCCTAGTCTCAACCATAAACGATGCCAACCAGGGATCAGTGGATGTTACTTATAGGACTCCGCTGGCACCTTATGAGAAATCAAAGTCTTTGGGTTCCGAAGGGTTATGGTCGCAAGGTTGAAACTTAAAAGAATTGACGAAAGGGCACCACCAGGAGTGGAGTCTACGGCTTAATTTGACTCAACATGGGGAAACTTACCAGGTTCAGACATAGTAAGGATTGACAGACTGAGAGCTCTTTCTTAATTCTATGGGTGGAGGTGCATGGCCTTTCTTAGTTGGTGGAGTGATTTGTCTGGTAATTCCATTAATGAATGAGACCTCAGCTTACTAACTAGCTATGCGGAGGTGACCCTCCGCGGCCAGCTTCTTAAAGGGACTACGGCCGCTTAGGCCAAGGAAGTTTGAGGCAATAATAGGTCTGTGTACAACGAGGAATTCCTAGTAAGCATGAGTCATCAGCTCGCGTTGACTATGTCGCTCCTATCGATTGAATGGTCCGGTGAAGTGTTTGGATCGCGGCGACGTGGGCGGTTCACTGCCAGCGACGTCACGAAAAGTCCACTGAACCTTATCATTTAGAGGAAGGAGAAGTCATAACAAGGTTTTCGTAGGTGAACCTGCGAAAGGATCATTGTCGAAACCTGCACAACAGAATGACCCGCGAACTGGTGACAACCGACGGGGGGCAGAGGGCACTTTTTGCCCCCTCGCCCCCTCCTGCCCGTAAACCCAACCCGCGCCAAGGAAATCGATCCAAGAGAGCCACGCTGGAGGCCCTGGACACAATGCTCCCCCGGCGTCAACGTCTTATGAATTATTCAAAACGACTCTCGACAACGGATATCTAAGCTCTCGCATCAATGAAGAACGTAGCGAAGT
>JARYZH020001608.1:0-7500 GCA_030021035.2 Notholithocarpus densiflorus | reverse complement strand
GAACCCTGAACCCTGAACCCTGAACCCTGAACCTTGAACCCTAAACCCTAAAAACCCTGAACCCTAAACCCTAAACGATGAACCCTAAAAACCCTGAACCTGGAACCCTGAACCCTAAAAACACAAAACCCTAAACCCTAAACCCTGAACCGTAAAAACCCTGAACCCCAAAAACCCTAAACCCAAAACCCTAAACCCTAAACCCTAAAAACCCTGAACCCTAAACCATAAACCCTGAACCCTAAAAACCCTGAACCCTAAACCATAAACCCTGAACCCTAAACCCGAAACCCTAAAAACCCTGAACCCTAAACCCTAAAAAACCCTAACCCCTAAAAAACCCTAAACCCTAAAAATCCCTAAACCCTAAAAAACCCTAAACCCTAAACACTAAAAAACCCTAAACCCTAAAAAACCCTAAACCCTAACAATCCCTAAACCCTAAAAAACCCTAAACCCTAAACCATAAACCCTAAACCCTTAAACCCTGAACCCTTAACCCTTAACCCTTAAACCCTAAACCCTAAACCCTAAACCCTAAACCCTAAACCCTAACACCCTAGACCCTAGACCCTAAAACCCTAAAACCCTAAAACCCTTAACCCTTAAACCCTTAAACCCTATAACCCTATAACCCTAAACCCTAAACCCTTAAACCCTAAACCATAAACCCAAATGGTGATAGTTAAGTTTACACACTAGTTTATTTACCATTTGAGTTCACTAATATCTAAAGCATTTGTGTCCTGTTGATATAGTGATTCTAAAATTTTACTTTTAAAAAAGTAAATGTTTCAGATTCATCATGGCAACAAAAGGGAGCGAGACAATGGAAGTAAGAATTTACTTGTCTACGTATTGGGTGCATGGCAGCATATGGTTTTGGAAATCACTTGTCAAAATTTGAAAGAAAAGGAGGAAAAAGAGCGTGAACCTGGTCAAAAGTACGTCTAAAGTTACGACTATAGCTTTGGAGCTTAGAAATAGATGTATATGTTATATGTGGTTTAGTTGTTAATATTTTTCTTAAAAGGAAGTCACACTTATGTCACATGACTCAAATCTTTTATAGTTGTCTCGATGTGATTAGTCTTAGTTGCTAAACAGTGTGATTAGTCTTGGTTACTGTAACTATTTCAAATGTGTGCTTGCGCTTTAAGCTTGGCCTCCAAGAGGCTTCTGCACTTGACTCTTTTACCAACATTGGTCCCTACATGACAATGAGAAACATGCACAGTCGTATCTCCTATTTTGATGGCTATGTGAGAAGCGACACAATGTTATGGGGGGAATAATCCCATAGGAGTGAGATTAGTAGCGAATGGAACTCAGAGGAGGTAGCTACCTACCATTGACAATGAAGTTGTAGGAATTAGTGGATCACATCCTTTCTACGCTTTGTAAGTAAAGTTTGAAGCTTGGAGGGAGAGCCAATGGGCTTTGGGCAACACTGCTGAGCTTTGAGCAGCACCCATTTGACTTTCTGAGTGCCTAGAGTGCAAATCAAGAGTACCCAAAAAACCCTAATCCTCAACATGCTGTCAAAGACCTTGAGTATAGATTTACGGCACTAAGGCCTTTTTCTTCTTCAATTTTTTAGGTCATTGTGTCTGGACTGTCAAAATTCAAATATTAATTTTAACGGACACTCTACGTACATGACACAAACACCATGATTTTGGCTGTCCATGCTTCCTAGGTTTGCATTCATATCAAATTGGTCACATTAAACTTTATATTTTCTCTTTTTGTAAATATCAAGTTATTAAAAAAATGGTTTAATAATACGTAATCATGTTAGGATAATGTATGGACTGCATAGGACAATGTTTGTTTAGCTAAAATTGTAGAAGTTTACAATAATTACAACTTCTTGCTATAGTTTCTTTTATATAAATTTCCATTCATTTTAAAAGCACATTTCAAAAATATATTACCAAAAAAGAAAAAAGTTTGAGTAGAAGAAACAAACTCATGTTTTGAATGAAAAAAATTATGGTCGAACGACAGTAGAATGCAACAATAGATATGGTTTGTAGGTGGCGTTCCTAGTAGAGAGAGATCGAAAATTTGCTTATCAATAACTGCTAATAGAGAATGTGAAACCAATGAGGTGATGATAAATTGTGATGCTAGTGGAGGAAGATTGATCCTCACTAGACTCAGAGAAGGATAAAGATTGAGAATTTTAAAGTGAAGAAATTGAGAAAGATAGATTTTTTGGTGATAGGTAGATGGTGCAGAGTTTCAAACTATAGACATAGGGCACCACAAAAGATATCATTATTGCTAGGCTTTCACTTTTTTGGATCTCTAATTATGCCATCTAAAAGTTTTCGTGCAAAAACGCCAAAATAGTACTATTTCGATCAAAATTCTTAGCCAGCATGACCATGGGGCATTTTTTATTAAATTTTAATCGATTTTTTTTTATTTGTAAAATATTTTTCCATTTGTTTCTGGGACCTCTAAATATGGTTTCTATAAGTTTTCGTGCAAAAACGCCGACATTGTACTCCAATCAAAATTTTTTGCCAATAGGACTAGGGGGCATTTTCGAACAAAATTTAATCGATTTTTTTTTCTTGCAAAAGATTTTTCCATTTGTTTCTCAAACCACTATATATGCGATCTACAAGTTTTTGTACAAAAATGCCGACATTGTGTTCCGGTCAAAATTCTTGGCCAACAGGACCTAGGGGCATTTTCGAACAAAATTTGACCCAAGTTTTTTTTTTTTTTTTTTCTTGCAAAAAAATTTTCCATTTGTTTCTCAAACCACTATATATGCTATCTAAAAGTTTTCGTGCAAAACAGCAGACATTGTGTTCCAGTCAAAATTTTTGGCCAGTAGAACCTAGGGGCATTTTCGAACAATATTTAATTGAGTTCTTTTCTTCCTGCAAAATATTTTTCCATTTGTTTCTCGGATCACTATATAAAAGTTTTCGTGCAAAAATGCCGACATTGTATTCCTGAAAAAATTCTTGGCTAGTAAGACCTAGGGGCATTTTTGAACAAAATTTAACAAAATTTTTTTTTCTTACAAAAGATTTTTCCATTTGTTTCTTGGACCACTAAATATGCTATCCACAAGTTTTCATGCAAAAACACCAAAATTGTATTCCGGTCAAAATTCTTGGCTAGTAGGACCTAAAGGGCATTTTCGAACAAAATTTAATAGTTTTTTTTTTTTCTTACAAAAAATTTTTCCATTTGTTTCTTGGACCTCTAAATAAGCTATCTACAAATTTTTGTGCAAAAATGCCGACACTGTTTTCCGGTCAAAATTTTTGGCAAGTAAGACCTAAGGGCATTTTCAAACAAAATTTAACAGAGTTTTTTTTTTTTCCCTTACAAAAGATATTTCCATTTGTTTCTTGGACCTATAAATATGCTATCTACAAGTTTTTGTGCAAAAATGCTGAAATTGTATTCTGATCAAAATTCTCGGCCCGTAGGACCTAGGTGCATTTTCGAACAAATTTAAATCAAGTTTTATATTTTTCTTGCAAAAGATTTTTCCAACTGTTTCTTGGACTTTTAAATATGCTACCTAAAAGTTTTCGTGCAAAAATGCTAAAATTGTATTTCGGTCAAAATTCTTGGCCAGTAGGACCTAGGGGCATTTTCAAACAAATTTTAATAGAGTGTTTTTCTTTTTTTTCTTTTTGCCTTGCAAAAGATTTTCCCATTTGTTTCTAGGACCTCTAAATATGGTTTCTATAAGTTTTCGTGCAAAAACGTCGACATTGTATTCCGGTCAAAAATTTTGGCTAGCCGGACCATGGGGCATTTTCGAACAAAATTTAACTGAATTTCTTTTTTCTCGCAAAAGATTTTTACATTTGTTTCATGAACCTCTAAATATGCTATATACAAGTTTTCTTGTAAAAACACTGACATTGTATTCCAGTCAAAGTTCTTGGGCAGTAGGACCTAAAGGTATTTTAAAACAAAATTTAATCGAGTTTTTTTTCAATTGTTTCTCGGACCTCTAAATATGCTATCTACAAGTTTTCGTGCAAAAACGCCGAAATTGTACTCCGGTCAAAATTCTTGGCAAGTAGGACCTAGGGGCATTTTCGAACAAAGATTACAAGTTTTTTTTTTTTCCTTGCAAATGATTTTTCCATTTGTTTCTCAAACCACCATATATGCCATCTACAAATTTTCATGCAAAAACACCGAAATTGTATTCCGGTCAAAATTCTTGGCCAGCAGGATCTAGAGGCATTTTCAAACTAAATTTAATCGAGTTTTTTTTTTTTTTTTTTTTTTTGGAAAAAGATTTTTCCAATTGTTTCTTGGACCTTTAAATATGCGATCTAAAAGTTTTCGTGCAAAAACGCTGAAATTGTATTCCGGTCCAAATTCTTGGCCAATAGGAGCTAGGGGCATTTTCGAACAAACTTTAATTGAGTTTCTTGCAATAGATTTTTCTATTTGTTTCTTGGACCTCTAAACATGCTATCTACAAATTGTCGTGCAAAAACACTGAAATTTTATTCCAGTCAAAATTCTTGGCCAGTAGGACCTAGGGGCATTGTAGAACAAATTATTTTTATTTATTTTTTTTAGCAAAAGATTTTTCCATTTGTTTTTGGGACCACTATATATGCAATCTATAAGTTTTCGTACAAAAACACCGACATTGTATTCCGGTCAAAATTTTTGGCTAGCAGGACCAAGGGACATTTTCAAACAAAACTTAATCGAATTTCTTTTTTCGTGCAAAAGATTTTTACATTTGTCTATATACAGGTTTTCGTGAAAAAACGCCGATATTCCTAGTTTTACAGCATTTGATTTGATGATTTTTTCTCTTATTAGCAAGTAAAGTACTTATATCAATATACAATGATACGAAGGAGAACAATGAAATATACTAGCTATATGCCTAAAATTCTCCAAAGAGAAAAAAAAATATATATATAACGCATTTTGGAAAGTCTACTCCCATCCAAGGATGTCCTACAAGACCCAACAAACTAGGAACATATTCTCTTTTCTGTGTGTTCGCTGTTTGTATGGGATTTGGCCCTTTTGGACAATGTCCAACATATATTTCCTACTGTTATCTAAACATTTTTTATTAACAATAAATTGGTTGCTCTGGAAGTTGTATTGGAGGAATTTTGGATGACTTCCTGCTTCAAAAATTTGGTTCAGATTCTTATGAGCATGTTGGAAGGGATGTTATTCCTGCTAAAGAGGTAGCTGCTTTGAATAAGTTCAAAGCGGAGCATAAGAAATTCGTTTTTTATTAGAAAAACATGCTTGTCTCTCAGTCGTAAGATTATCTTCAGTTAATACTGTACTCATATTTAATAGTGACTGGACCCCTATGAAAGGTTTAAAAGCTCTGGAAAGGATAAAACCTGACTCACAACCTGAGCAGATAAAAATATTTCGTTTATATTTGCCTTTTACCGTGGAAGAAAATATTTTATTCTTTGCAAGGGAAAAAAAAAATTTTGAAAGCTTATAGAAGGTGAGCTAGGTTACTTGTCATAATTTGCTCATGCGGGGGGCAGATCATTTATTTCTTACTTTGAGTGAGCTCAAATGTGACAATACTCCAGTCTCCAGTGCAAGTACTATGTCAGAAAAATCACCTATGAAAGATATGGAGCAACTTCTTTAGAATCGCGAAGGCACAGGCACAATTAACTTGTCTGTAATTTTGAAAGTTCAAGTAAAAGGATCTTACTACATGAGTTCTCAAATGCCTATTAAGCTGCTTGAAATTTCACAAGAAGATTATGCAGAACCGTGTAATTATTGGAATAAACTGTTGAGGGGAAAACATAATCCCGAAGTTGTCTCTGAAAAAGTTATAAAGAAATGCAAGGTTGATAAAGGTAGTTCTGTGCCATTTGAACACTTACAAAATGTTCTAAGCAACTCTCATTGCTAAACAAACCCAAAACAGTTAAGCCTACCAACCGGTCGCACCAAAGCCCCAAACCACCACCATGCCAAGCACTAGTAACCAATGCACAACAAATCTATGCCCAAATTCTCTATTTGACGCTTTTATAATATTCAATTGTGAAAGCACAGATTGTCCTCAAGTTCTCAACTAGCCATTATTAATAAGCACTGATTATCATTATATTTTTACCCTGGTCATTGAATACCATGGAAAACTCAAACTTCTGTTTGAAATAGAAAATTGATTCCTCAAGCAAAGAATTGATCATTTCAGATTTTGGCAGATGAAATGAACACTCGACATCTTCAGGCAAAATGACAGCATGTTGATAAACAAAAGTCATCAACAATGAATCAATAACATGGTACAAACTACAATTAAGAAGATGAGAGTTACTTATAGAGCAAAGGAGAAGAACAAGGAAGAGAGGAACAAAACTTGGTCAGTATTTTGCGTACTTACCTCATAGAGAATAAGTGCTTTTAAAGATTGTTTATTAATCTCCTCAAGCATCCTGCCAAGAAGATTTAGCTTTCCACTTGCAGCTATTTCAACATTCGGTTGCTTAGCTTCAGTTGAGGATGATTCGGGGCTCCGTTCCACGACTTGCAAATGAATAGAGCACTGGCAGGAAACAGAACTTATGAAAATATCAAGAAAACAGCAATAAAATTCATTCAGGGCTTCCATTATTCAAAAGACTGTAAACAAATATAGCATAACTCAACTTTCAAGAATATAGACTATTTTCTCCCTTCTTTCATTCAAAAGCATAGAGGAGCACCACTTAAGATTAAAAAATGCGAATAACATTGGGAAATATCAAACTTGGATTTATAAGGTTACTTATTAACAATATAACAAAAATTCAAGATTCAACTTTTTGGAACAATCTTACACACAACTTACCAGAAGGAAGTTAAAATTCAAATTATTGATTGCAAAGAAAAATCAAATTCTACTTTTAGAAATTCCCCACATTAGTTAATTTCACTGGTTCCTATAGTAGAGCTCCAATAATGGTGAAAGTCAATAACTTTGGTGCGGGGGTGTGTTTTTAACACTGTTTTCGTTCTAAACTCTATGAAATTTTTGTTCCAACACTTTATTGTTGAATCAAAACTTATTCTTTATCGCTATATTTTCCAACAAGTCCCATGCAATATTTGCACAAACACAACTCAACAAGTTCGTCATATAATCTTGGAACCGTACAAAGGGATGAAAAAACACCAAAACAGTGGGAATGCAGAGAAGTAATGGAATAACATATAGACATCTCAAGCAACCATGTGATTAATGCAAGAAGTTTAAAAACAAAAAACAAAAACCAACCTTCTGTGTGGTTGTCAGAATAGACCGGAGACCTTCTCTAACAGAAGAATCTTTAGATTGTGTGCAAAGTATATCGCTTTTATCTGTTAGGATTTTACAATACATTTCCAGCTGATTCATAGTCAATTTTGTAGGCACCCAATACTCTGTATTGAAGTGCCTCCGTTGAGATTACATTGCTGCGGGGAGAAAACGATTTGTACAAGAGATGGAAAAAGAAACTGATG
>JARYZH020001607.1:0-25353 GCA_030021035.2 Notholithocarpus densiflorus | reverse complement strand
GAAGGTGACATGGTTTCCTATTTTTTGGTTTTGAGAAAGGGAGGTGGTTTAGCCTTTGTCTTTAACAATGGGTTGGTTGTGGGCATATGAATTCTTAAGTGAGCCTATTTAGACGGAGTTTGTCAATGTGTGATGTAGAAGCTTGTAGGGTGTCATGGAAGATGTCATGCAAGATCGTATATTAAAGGAGGCAGGCACACACCTACCTATAAATGATTGCTTATTGACCCTCACCATTTTCCAATTGTGCGGCAGTTGAAGCCACTATAGTGGTTAAACTGCCCTGTAGCTAGGTATTTTGAGGGCCCGTTGTACTTACGTGTTTTAATTTTTAAATAATATTACATGTATTTTCACTAACTTTTTTACCCATACATATTTTCAAAAAATATAAACAACGTTACTAAAACAACACGTTACTAAAACAACGTTATCAAACGGCCCCCAATCTGCCAGGTTTCTTTGCTCTGTTATTGTCCAGAGAAAATTATGATAGATCACAATTTAGGCGTGCATTCAAGGGTCATCACTTTTCTTCCATTAGCATATATGCATTGCACTTCCTAAATTTGTATGTGATGAATTTACCATATCATCAATCCCTAAAAAGTAGTATTAGTTTTTGATCTTATTCATTTTGTTATTCCTGTTTCAAAGGGAACGATACTATGATAGAGAATACGACAGATTATCATAGGGAATGTGGACGTGGATGAGAAAGAGAGAGGGACAGATGCTAGGAGGATGGTTTGCTGAATGCTAAGTGATCATTTTCTGTTAATATGGATGGATATATTAAGTTTGTGGGCCATTACTTGTAGCAGCTGGGATTGCCAGTATTGGATGTATGTTCTAGTAAGTGGCAAATGGATGCCAAGTACAGATCTTTCATATTTATGCCCCATTGTTTATGTTTTTTCCATCACTTTGAGAATTGCACCAGTTTTGCTAGCATTCTTATATTGTTTGGCTTCTGCTAACTATAGTCAAAATGGTGTTTGATGCTGATGAAACTGCAAAGTCTCATGTGCACTTCAATCTGATTATTAGAAACTCTCCTTTGAATTTCAAATCCTGCTTTTTTTTTAGGGATAAAGGGATAGTATAAAAGTTAATATTATTTCCATTTTAACAGATGTGAAAGCAGAATTGGGGTTTGTTGCAAAGGAGAAGATTTGAGGTTTGGGTTATCGTGGGTTTGGAATTTAAGAAACATTGTCCCTCGAATTCTATGTAAAACAAGAAAGAAAACAATGTAAAATCAAGTTTAAAGAAAACAAGTAGTCCCTCAAATATTTGTTAAATCCAGTATAAATATTGGACCAATACCTATTAAAATGGCATCTATACATGATAGAGAAATACCAGTGATTGCCCAACTGAGCACAAGGCGGCCCAAGGCCTAGGCAACTTAGGTCTAGGCCTAAGGCCCCACAACAAAATAAAAAATTTCCTATTAAAAAAAAGTCTCATCTCCATTCGTAAAAGGTCCAAAATTTTATAAAAATATAACATTTTTTAAATAATTGATACTTTTTTTTAAGAGTGATGCTAAAGATTTCACAAATTTTACTATAAGTTTAATTGACATATCACCAATCACATAAAAAATTAATTCAAATACAAATAAATTAAGTTGTTGAAATTCATTAATTACACTCATTATTATATTATATTGTGAACATTTTGTAATATCTTTAGTATTTTTTTTTTTTTCATTTCTAACAAGGCTTCCAAAATAGGAGACCAATAGAAATTTAAACCAATTGAAACCCTAAAATGTTTCAAAAAAGATGCTGCAAATGTGATAGATCATCAATGATGACTAATCTCCTCTAATAGTTTGAGACCTTAATTTTTGTAAACTAATCTCCTACAAAGCCACACACCAAATAATATCTATCTATCTCTTTCTCTTAAAAATAATATATAAAATTAAAATTGTACTCAACTATGTATAAGTTCCTTTTAAAAAAAAAATATTTTTTTAGTTCTTTTTGTTTAAATTTATGGTTCAACTATGATATTCAATCCTCTAAATTAAATTAACCTTAGTTTAGTTAGTATTATTCATCAATTTTTGTATTTATATCAAATAAATCTTAATTTAATTAGAATTATATAATTTTATTTAATTAATGTGTACATATAAAAATGCCCCATATAAAATTTTCGCATTAGCCCCAACTTTTCTTGGGCGGACCCTGACTGAGCAACCATAATCCTTACTTTCTTTGAAGAATAGCAAAAGAAAAAATAGTAACCAGTAGGGAAGCTAAAAGCCTAACAAAAAAACTAATTATGCATTGTCCAAAAAGGGCGAGTAGGTGGTGGATCACTTCATTTTTTGGCTAAGAAAGTATTTCTTTGATGACGTAAAGATAGCAAAATACATCATCTAAATTACTTACTTTTCTGTACGGACTAGGATAAAATTTGCTCATTCCTGGTAAAAGCAAGTTAAATGTAATGCTCTTCTCTCCCATTAGAATCCCCTTCTTGCATAGTTCCAAGTCACCCTTCTCTTCTTAATATTTGACATCATTTTCTTCTTCTTAATCTTGTTCGAACTGGTTGTTCATTTTCTTTCTCAAGGAACTTGCCACCCTCAACTTTGCCTAGTGGTAAGTATTTTGTATGAAACTCTAATCAATTGGCCTGAATTGCACTACTAAGAGCCACTAGCCTCTTGGTAATGCTAAATAACATTTTTCACAACTTATTAAGGAGGTAAATTATTATTAATTTTTTTATTAAAAAAATATGATGGTGTTATAAAATGAGCCTAACTTCAATCTCGTCCATACGGCTCATCCAAGGGAGGAATGAGAAATCGGACTATATAGAGCACGCCCGTCCGTGATAAGCTCGTCCGTCCAAAAAGAATGTTTGGACGAGCTCTTTACATTCTGAGTGTGCCCCTCAAAGGCAAGCCTTGAACAACCCCCACATTCCTACCAAGCACAAGAACCGAGGTTCATTACTACAAACCATTTCCAATAACGGTTATGGAAAATAAGACCAAACGATGTAACTTCCATAGCGGTTATGAAAGTTACCACCGAGTCTTCCGAGCTCCTCAATGTTAGGGGAAGTTATTAGATAAATAACTGTTTCCATAAACCTATATAAATGCTTATCTCCGACAATTAAAGGTAAGTTCTTACTTCCTAAAAACACAACCCCCAGAAGTTTGGAATTCCATATTTTTGGAAGAGAGAAACTAACTTCATCATCGGAGGATTCGGTCTCCTCTGATCTTTGTTTTCTTCTTTTTCAGGCCCTCCGAATTATCAAAGTCCGCACTATCCAATTTACTAATTTTCTGAGAGTTATCAAAATATATTAATAATTTCCACATATACTCATCATTGATACAATTATACTGTTTATCATTAAAAACTTGTCATCTAAATAATTGTAAAAAAAAAAAATTGAAATTTTTATACTCACCAAAGAGTTTATTTTATGCATATCTTTGAAACTCCACAATCACATTGTTACTTTTTGTCTTAAACTCATAGTAAGTCACCTCTATAGTTCATTTTTGTAAATTATTTACAAAAATTAAAAGAACAATTTAATCTATTATTATTAATGTTGTTGTTATTATTATTATTTACCCATGCTTATAATATTAGCAATATATATATATATTTATATATTAATTCCCATGGGAATACATGGATGGTGAACTCATTAATCCGAGACATGGCGTTAATCCATGTGTCGTGTGAATTCATGACACTATGAATTCATGGGAATTTTGAGTGTCTCGTGGCTAAGTTGCCATGACTTTTTATTTTTATTTTTTTTGGATAAGTAAGAAAGGGCGACTATAATGACCTTTTCGTGGACAATCACCTATATTATTAGAGATTATACTATAGGTATTGAATAGCTCTAGGACCACAAATTATTAAACAAATTTTTTGCCACAACTCTAACATGGCAGATTGTGAGTGGTTAACTATCATTTACACATGGACCCACCATTTTTTCTTTACCAATCACACTCTGCCACGTCACAGTTGTGGCAAGAAGTTGTGAAAAATTATGTGACCCTAAACTTTTCCATAGGTATTGGAGGCCAAGCTATCATAATTTTTATTTAGTTATTTCTTCCATAAGTAATATTATTGCAATAGTAAAAGCAGGAAATATTCAAATATATAAAGACCATACCTTAATTGTTCATTCAGATATACTTTTTTTTGTTTATTCATATAAAAAAATTCATATGAACTATTAATATAACATAGTTTATATGAATATAGAATAGAATTTCAGATAAATATTAAATATTTGAATAAATATGGGGGCGTTTGGTAATGTTATGCTAGTAACGTTGTTTGTATTTTTTGGAAATACGTGTGGGTAAAAAATGTGTGAAAATACGTTTAATGTTGTTTAAACACTAAAAACCGTTGTTTAAAAATACCATAGCAAACACCCTCTATATTCTCGAACATAACTATTAATTTTCAAAAAGAAATTTAATTAGATTAGAATCTTATAGCACATTCTAATCTTACTTATTTATTATAATTCTAGATTGATTCTAATTTGATACTTGTTCAATTGATTTGAGATCAAGTATTGTTTCGTTACGTGAACTTTGTGTTAAACTATTGGCTACTGTTGCAAAGAACAAAAAAGAGGGGTAGTCTTGTAGACTGCGTAGTTGGATGGTCTTCTCTTCTTGCGCTGGAGTATTATACAAGTCTGTTCAATAATAATTTATTTAGCTAAAATTAAAATTTTTTATTAACAGTATTGTAAAAAAAAAAATTATAAACTAATTAATAATACAATAAAACTCATAAAAAGTACAAAAAGTACAATAAAACTCAAAAATAGTATCAAAAATTATCTGAAAAACTCTGATAAGTTTTAAGATTCATCACTTCTCAAACACACTCTATAATTGTCTTTTTAACTTACAATTTTTTTTTTCTTTGTCATTTCCTCTGAGAAAATATCTTTTCTCAGTGATGCGTATCAATGGAGAGAAGAGAACTAGTTCGTCCAAAAAAAAGGAGAGAAGAGGACTAAATCAAAAAGGAGGTAAAAAGAGAACTGTTTCTGAGCTAAAAGAAAACCTATCGTCTTTTGGGTAATGCGTAAAGTAGGGGTAATAAAGAAGTTGCAGCAGTGGCGGTGCAGATATATTGATGATAATAGTCTTTAAATTTGCACAGTTGTGCTGCACATCGGCACCTATTCGTAGTTATTACGAATGGCAGAGAAAGTTTCTTTCTTAGATGTTTAAAGGGTCTATTTCAGTCTTCATATTTACATAAAAGCAGAGCGAGTCAGTAACAAATGGTACATAAAAGCAGAGCAAGCAAGCCTTTCATTCATTCCACATTTCTCCATCTTTCCTGGTCTCTCATCTCTCTCAATCCAATGAACCTGCCCTCCAACTCAGCTCAGGTGAGACTCTTTGCAACCTCGATCTCAGTTTACAGGTTTCAAACTCGCGTTGGGTGGGTTTCAGTGGGTTTCAACATCTTCGGTGTGGGGTTTGGTTTCTGTGGGGGGAGAGAGACACAACAGCAGTTGTCTCACTCGGGTTTTCAAGAGAAGGGCAACAGCTAGCATTTCTTGCACTTGGATTACTTGGTTAATTATTGAAAGATCGGGTGGAACTAATTTTGATTAGCGTGATTTACAGCATTTGTTATAGCTGTTAGAGTTAGTTCAAGTCATTAATCTGGTTTGATTTTAGATTACTGTAGCTTTATTTGTTTTTTCTCAAAAGTAAAGCCATACTCTGGAACTCCCTTTCCAAATAACAACAAATATAAAAAAATTTAGTTAGTTGTCACGGATCAAAACAATATTGAAAACTAGCATCTCGAGTGTCTAAAACTCGAGTTCTAAGATAAAAATCGAGTTTTTAAGTCTCGATTTGTAAGAGAATAGGTTGATTTGGAAAAAAATCTACATGAAAATCGAGTTTTAAATACTCGAATTCCATAAATTGCAGAAAAACGCCGCTATAGGGCTTTAAAACGTCACTATAGGGCTTAAAAACGCCACTATAGGGCTCTTTAAACCTGGTATGGGGTGATTACTTATAAAAAAAATTTTGCAGAAAAACGCTGCTATAGGGCTTAAAAACGTCACTGTAAGGCTTAAAAACGCCACTATAGAGGAAATTTTTTTTGCATGGAACTCGAGTCTTAAAGACTCAAGATTTATGTGGTATTTTCAATAATATGGATCTCGAGTTTCTAAAACTCGAGATGCTACTTTCCATTATTGTTTCAAACGTTGCCTAACTAACCATATACATCCCTTTTACTTGCCTATTTTGCACATTCCCCTCATACTCTGTTTTTCTTTTTCTCTTTTGTTATTCTCTAATAAGTGAGATATTTTGCAGGAATTTGAAACAGAAGAATTTCGAAAGATTTACCTCATCGAGTAAGTTAGCCTTTCAGTCTTCAATTAAAAAAAAAAATTTTTAAAGAATTAAATACGTTATTTAAATATATGTAATTTTTAATTTTTGTATTCTACTATAAGTGCATTCACAGCAGTAGAGCTAAAAATTTAGCATTTTATCTTCACCAAAAGTTATTTTATCTATTTTACTTACATACATGCTGCAGCAGTGAATCTATTTTAGCTTTTAACATAATAAAATAATATAAACATCACAATAAAATAATATATCCATTATAATAAAATAATATATCAACTACAATAAAATAATATATCCTATACAATAAACAACAATCACAACCACCTTCAATTGCCGCCGCCGCCGCCGACAACTCTTTTACCGCCGCCACCGACTCTTCCGCCCCCGCCACCGCCACATGATAGCAAATAATCGTCTAGTATTAACAAATGATTTTTTTAACCCAAAATTATACTGATACATTTTTTTTTACTAAAACAATTTCTCAATTATCATGATAGCCTATTATCGTCTCAATTGTCCGTAAGCAACCTTGGAACAATGTGAACTATGAAATGGAGGAACTTTATAAGAAAACATATAAAATAGAACACATATTATAACAAGAACAATGCAATCCATAGATTTGCTCACATACATAACTCAATCCAAATTACAATAAAACTCACACACTCGCACAAGTTCCTATGACTCATGCTTCTCAACATACAAAAAAGAAAGTTCCTACGACTCGCCTTGCAATTGCCATAAATGTTCAATAAGGTTCCACTGGAGTTGAAAATGAATTTCTCGGTCTCTAAGGCGTCCGTGCCTCTCAATGTATGACAAAAATTCATCACTTTGTTCACGTAACATTTGCAGAGGAGGATTATCCACTCCATCATTTTGTTCATAATCCAAGTCTACCACTTCATTATCATCCCGCTCATCTTCAACAATCATGTTATGGAGAATTATGCACGCTTTCATAATTAACACTAGTATTGAGCCATGCTGCCACTAAGAGTTTATCTTCCTCTACACTAAAATTAGAGCCCTGTTTTTCTTTTGTAAAAGAGGCATTTTCAACTTGTGATGGAGATGGAGGTGGAGAATTAGAAACTGACACAGGAGTATTTTGAGACGTTCTCAAAAATTGTGAGTCAATTTCTATATCCCCGTTCATGATACCCGTGATAAATGTTAGGTCTCTACGTAACTTTGTGTCCCTACGTGACTCCATACAATTAGAAAAAATATATATAAACTTCCCTGCACACAGAAAATTCTCAAACTAACATTTATATCAACACAACAAATTACAGAGACATTTATAGACATTTACAAAGACAAATTACACAACAAACTTACATTTATATTACAGTTATAGACATTTATAGACATTTATATTACAAATTACAGAGACAAATTACACAACAAACTTACATTTACAGGGACATTTATATCAATACAACAAATGTAAACTTCCCATGCACACAGAAAATTCCCAAACATAACTATGTGGTTTTGTGCAACACAACAAATTACAGAGACAACAAAACATGTAAACTTCCCTGCACAAATTACAGAGACCACAGAAACCAAACAACAAATTCCTGCAAACAGAAAATTCCCAATACATTCCTCCATTCAGATGTTATACCCAGCAAAAATAGCAAAAAAATAACACCATTTTCCTAAAACAACATTTCACCATTTCACCACAAAATAACACTAAACCCAGAAAAATTAAGCCAAAACAACAACAAAAATTCACTACAAAAGATGAGAGAGCATTGACCTGAAGTGGATTGGCTGGAACGGCGTGGGCTGGGAGATGAGAGCTTGATGAGAGAGATGACAGCTTGAGAGATGAGAGATGAGAGCTTGACAGACAGCGTGGGCTGGGACGGCTGGGACGGCGACGGCGTGGGTTGAGATGGCGTGGGCTGGGATGGCGACGGTGTGGGATGAGAGATTGAGAGAGATGTGAGCTTGAGAGAGAAGAGAGATGAGAGCTTGAGAGTGATGAGCGCTTGAGAGAGATGAGAGCACGGTCAGATAATAAAAGAAATGAAAAAAAAAATAAAGTGAGTTGCATTATTTTAATCAGAATTGGAATAATTTTTTTTTTTTTTTTTTTAGATGTGTGCTACAGTGCACATCTATAAATAGATGTGTACTGTAGCAAATCAACTAAAATTTATAAGTTTGTCTCCACTGCTGCAAGGCTTTTTTGGTATATTGGTGGAGCTAAAATAGTATTATAGCTTTTTAGCTCCACTGCTGCAAATGCTCTAAATAATTAAATTAGGGATTTTATAAAGTAATACCTACAATTTTATTGGTTTTTAATTTTTGTGCAAATAAAACATGTTTTGTATTGCCTTATTTCTGAGAAGCATATTCCCTAGCTTGTGTTTGTATTTATACTTAAGTAGTCAATTGTTCTTTAGTTTGTGAGGATTGGGTGTTTGTAGCCTTGTAGTTAGCTTGTGATATTGTGAATTGTGTCTATATTGGGCTTTTGTTTGTTCTAATTAGGGATATCATTAGTTTTTTTGAAAGATCAAAGTTAACAAAATTCTTCAAAACAGGGTGAACAAAATAGCAGTTAAAAAAAAGGCAAAAAGACAAAACTGACCCTCTAACTTTCACATTTTTTTCATTCCAGCCCTCTAACTTTCAGTTTTGTCAATTCAGTCCTATAACTTTCAATATTTGTCAATGCAAGGCTCCGTTACAACTTAGTTAGTGGCTGCCGTTAGAACTCCTGAAACGACGCCGTTTTGCATTTTTTTTATTCAGAATTAAAAGAAAATAAGAAAAATCTAAAAAATAGAAAAGAAAAAAAAAAAACATTTAAGGAACGACGACGCTGAAATAGTCTCACTCTTACTCTATCATGCACGCGCTGGCTACACTCCTAAGGGAACTTTGAAAACCACCAAGGATTCGATCGACACTTTGGCGACTAACGGTGCCAGAAAGTACGATTTGAAAGTCACGACAGCCGGAGATGAGGTCACGCTTCACACCAGAGTAGACTCGTCGAGAATCGCCGACATGGTGCTTGACGCTACACCTTTGGCTATCTTCACCGTCGACAATGTGCTTCTTCTAGAAGAGCTGTTCGGAAAATTTACACGGTTAGGGATTTGGGTATTCTTCAAGTCTTTGTTTTGATTCAGGGGAAGGGAAACAACGACGCCATTCCCCTTAATGTGTTTTTTTTTTTTTTTTTTTTTTTTTTTTTTTCAGATTTTTCTTATTTTCTTTTAATTCCGAATTTTAAAAAAAAAAAAAAAATGCAAAATGGCATCGTTTCAGGAGTTCTAACGGCAGCCATTAACTGAGTTGTAATGTAGCCCTGCATTGACAAAAATTGAAAGTTTGAGGATTGAATTGACAAAACTGAAAGTTAGAGGGTCAGTTTTGCATTTTTGCCTTAAAAAAATTATCAATTTCACAGAGTCATGGCCAATTAGAAGTAAAGTGCTCGATTAGCTTGATTTGTTTAACAAGGGGCATGCTTAACTATAAAGTCTAATGATACTTTTTTTTCACAATATAATATGAGTTGACATGTGTAATAGTTGTATAATATAGTAAGTATTGTTCTCAGACCAAGAGAAATTCTCAAGATCCAAATGTATGCTTTCACACATTCTCCAAAGAATTGGCCGAATCCTCTTTTTATTTTTGAGAAACGGCCGAATCCTCTTGGTACAGCTTTGATAACTGATATGTGAATGATTATACCCCTAGCCGGAATTTTAGAATTACCGTCTGCAGTTAAAACATTTACTTGGTCAGACTACTTCACTAGAATTAAACAATCTTGAAACACCATAGGTGCGAAACCAAAGATGAAATTGATCGTTCCTTCGACAATATAGTTCATATAGAATTGTTTGCCACAGTAGGTGAAGAGAGTATCTTTATACTCGCTGAACTTATATCTATAGAATGCAACATCAGTAGCAGCTACAGCGAGCGCCACTGCTTGATCTTTTTCAGGTCTGGCATTATATCTGATTGTTAGATCATCCCTTGTAAATCCCTCTCCCTTCACCGCTGAAAAGAATATCAAACACAATTATATATTAGCTAAAATCAGGAAGAACGTCACTTGAGGAAATCATTTTCAACAGTATTATGTGTAAATGAACCAAACATATTATAAGTAATTAAATTAGTGATTTAATTAAGTAATATAAATAATCAACAATTTTATTGTTTCTTTTTAGGCAAATAACACATGTTCTATATCGCTTTGGTTCCTGAGAAGCATATTCCCTAGCTTGTGCTTGTATTTATATTTAAGTAGCAATTGTTCTTTAGTTTGTGAGGATTGGGTGTTTGTAGGAAGCTTGTGATATTGTAAATTGTGTTTATGAGCTATATTGTGCTTTCGTTTTTGCTAATTAGAGATATCATTAGTTGTTTTAAATGATCAAGTTAATCTTACCATTAAGAGGTAAAATTTCTACTAATATGAAATAGAATTTTGATGGCCAAGTTAATCAAGCTGTAGCCCTCGCGATCACTAACGCTGAAGTGGCATTTTATAAATGTAGATTTAGCGGGTTTCAAGATACACTCTATGTTCCTGTTGGATCATAGTTCTTCTGCAATCGTATCATTGAGGGGACAGTTGATTTTATCTTTGACAAGGCAACTACTGTGTTTCAGAATTGTCTAATCTTAGTGAAGTAGTCAAAGCCCAGTCAAGTTAATGTTCTGATTGCAAATGGCAGCAGTGTGATGACAAATGACAGGAATGAGAATCACAGGGGTATTGTCATACACAAGTCACTAATTGGAGCTATGCCAACCGACAAGCTTTGGCTTGAGAATTTGGTAAATTCGACTTACTTGGGACGACCATGGAGTGACACAGCTGTGATAACGATCATTGATAGCTACTTAGGTGCAGGTTCAAGGTTGAGCAAGTAGGTGAAATGAAAAAGATGTAGTGCAAATCTTTTTGAAGCAAGCATTCAAGTATTTAGTCCCAAAAATTTCCTTGGAGTGTTTTGGGTCCAAGATTCGGGTTTCCAAATAATTTAGACATTTAGAGTGTGTTTGGCATCAAATTTTAGCATTAGCTTTTAGTTTTATGTACAATTTTTTAAAATCTTACTCAAATTTTTTTTTTTTTGGTACCAATTATGAATATTTG
Source organism: Notholithocarpus densiflorus (assembly GCA_030021035.2). NCBI lineage: Eukaryota > Viridiplantae > Streptophyta > Magnoliopsida > Fagales > Fagaceae > Notholithocarpus > Notholithocarpus densiflorus. Next base: position 13,756 of record JARYZH020001607.1, on the reverse strand, counting down.
TATGGAATAATGGATTTAAACCGTGAAAGATGATAAATTTCCCTTTATTCAATTGTGGTTTGGTATTTTTAATTGATTTAATCCATAGAAGTGATCCTTTCCTGCTAAAAAAAATCCTATCACACATTCACACTCTTAACCAAAAAATAAAAAATAAAAAAAAAAAAAAAAAGAAAGAAAAAGAAGGATTGATCACAAATCAGGCTGTGAGAGCATCCGCATCCGAGAATTCTATTATATCTTATTTTACCATCCCAAAAAGTCACTTTATCAATTACAATACAATTTTACAATACTCCCAACATCCCAACTTTTATTTTCCTATTCTACTCATTAAAATAATATTTTTACACAATAAAATATAGATATATATATATATATTCCCAATTTTCTACTCCCACACACTACCTTGCAAACTCCTCCATTAACTTTACTTTTCACCTTCTTCCACACAACTCCATTCCTTTATCCTCCATCATCCATGTCAACCCAGATCGGCGAAACAGAAAAAAAAAAAAAAAAAAAAAAAAAAAAACCTGCTCTCATCTCAACAAAACCCAGATCAGCAAAACCCATCACTGCAAAACCCATTTTCACAGCAAAACCCGCTTTCATCTCTCTCTCCGTTTGTGGCTTGGTGCTTCTCCACCTCCCCTCTGATCCGATCTACTGTTAACGCTCACAGCTCCATGCCGATTTCCGCCACGCCAGACAGCAAGCTCCACACCGTCACCCTCAATCACCCATCCCCACCACCACGGAAACCCTCCACCACATCAAACCCTTGATTCAAGAGAAAATAGAGAGGAAAAAGAAAATGAAAGGGAAGAGAGGGACGAGAGAACGGGAAGGATTAAATGAGTGAACTGAAAAAGACGAAAAAGAAAAAAAAGCTAGAAAGAAAATGAGAGTGTGACTGGTAAGAGAGAGAGAGAAATTGATAAAGGAAAACCGAATAAAATATTAAATTTTTTTTTACAATTGTGCTTCAGAGCAATTCTAACCATAGCAGAATTGTAAATTTTTTTACAATACTTACTTTATACAAGCCCAGCTGTAGGGGGTTTGGAGGCCTTTATGCTAAACCCACTTCAAAAAAATATTTGAATAAATAGAATCTTTAAAAAAATCCCTAAACCTAAAGCTATAAAATGAATCTATAATGGTGAATTGTCTAGTCACTGAATATAGAACTGCTGATGGGACTAGGCACTGACATAATGACAAAATCAAAGTTGAGATCAGGTGCAATGTTTGCACGCAATAGCAATAAATAATTGAGGTAAAAAAATTAATTTTTAATTTTAACTATTAAAATTAAAAAAATATTTAAAAAAAAAATAAATGTTAAAATTAAAAAATTAAAAAAATTTGTGAAGGAAATAGATGGTGCGCATAATCGATAACTCAATACTGTCCACTGACAACGGGCAGTCCGCTATTTTTTTAAGTTATGCATGCATGCTACTCTGACAAAACTTAATGCCTATGATTTATGAAGCTTTTGCAACTGCAACGCGCTTCTTCTAGTATTCGCCATGGCGTTCTTCTTCTTCCCCACTTATGCATTCACGTGAAAGAGGGACATGTTAGGGATAAATGATAATAATTTTCTTTCATAACATATTTCTAAAAAGAATTTCTAAACTTTTGTCTATTTAAGGGATGAATCTTCACAAATCACAACAGTCTTATTTTATACCTTTACTAGTTAGAGCACGTGCTAACCATGAAAAAAAAAAGTAATAATTAAGATCAATTTTAGATTTTATTTGTATTACAAAATAAATATATAAATAATTTGATTTTTAAAATACATAGAGATTTACATTAATCAAAAAAGATATTAATTATAAGAATTTTGATAATTATGTCATAAAAAGTTAATCTCATTTGTATAAGAATTTTGATTAACCACAAAGTTAAGAGAGCTATTTAACATATAAATATCTATTTCACTATAATAATTTTTTAGTACTTATTTGCTATAGTCAATATATCCACTCACTAAAAACTTCTAAGAATTATAACGAATATCATCATCTTCCAACAATAAACAACTGAGTTTTGCTAAAAAGATAAAAAATAAAAATAAAAAAAAGATAACAAAAGGCATGTGTTATCGAATTTTTCATTAGATAAATTTTAAGTTTTAAAAATTTAAACCTAGAAAATCAATGTTCTTTATATAACAAATAAAAAACCTTATATCATCATTTTAACTTTCCAATAATTATTACCATCTAAAACTCAAAATACTGGAAGAAAATTTTTGGAATATTAAAATTTAGTGGGAGTATTTTAGACATTACATAATAAAATATTTTAAGAATCATAAGCTTTCGTTAGGGTTTAACTAAGAGAGTAATAACATTACATATTTGCTCTTTTCCAAAATATTAAGGGAAAAATTGCTTTATTTTAAAGTTTAAGAAGGAGGAATTATAAACTACCCCAAACATAAAGGATGAAAAGTGTTTTTTTCCTAAGTTTTTGTTTTTGTTTTTGGGATAATTACACATAACCCACCTGTGGTTTGGGCGAAAATCACTTTGCCTACCTGTGGTTTGAAAAGTGTCACTTAACCCACCTGAGGTATGTTCCGTTTGTTTTCCGTAATCCACCTCTATTAAAATCAGGGGTAAATAAGTATTTTTGCTCATATTTTATATCTCTCTCCTCCCAAAAAAAAAAAAAAAAGACACTAAAACAAGAGAAAATAAGATCAAAAGATGCTATTTGTAAGAATTTAGAAACTTATCTCAAGAACTCCAATAAATCACAAACTATATTTTTGTAACACGCTCAAAAGAAAATAACACAAAATGAAAATTTTACTTATCCCATTAACTTATTTTCTTCTCAATACATTAATTTATTCCTCACGCAGACACACAAACAGAGAGAAAGAGAGAGAGAGAATATCACAGTGAGACACGGAAGCAGTGAACCCAACCCCTGAGCTTGAAATCGACCTCACCAAACTCACTCTGTTGAAAGGTCTTTCACTCTCCGAGACACACAAAAATTTATTCCTCACGCTCTTTCTGCCCCTCTCTCTCTCTGTTCTGTCCATGTCTCTCTCATCTCACACACTCCAGTTTAGATCGTCGGTAGCTTTGGGTCATGGTGGCTTGGGTGATGACTGTGGAGAAGCACGAGTTGGCTGTGTTGGTTGGGTATGGGTTTTGAGGAGGAGCACAGTGTTGGATTGGGTCTGGGTTTTGAGGAGGAGCATGATGTTGAATTGGGTATGGGTTTTGAGGAGGAGCATGACGTTGGGTTGGATCTGGGTTTTTCCAAACGTCGTCGTAATCGACTCTCCCATGTCAGCCAAGTCTATCTCGGTGGCAATGGCAACGGCAGAGGCTAGAAGACTAATGGCGATGGCTTGAAGATTGGTCGTTTCTGGGTTTATATCGCGTGGGTGTTGGGTTTAGATCAATGTTTTTCTGGTTTCTTGGTTTGATCGATGGTTATATCGTGTGGGTTGTGGGTCTTGGGTTTGATCGATGTTTCTGGGTTTTGAAGATTGGTCTTGGGTCGTGGTGTTTGATTGGCAGTGGTGGCTGGTGATTCGGCGGTGGGTTTGGTAGTGGCAATGGGTGTGGATCTTGGTGGTTGTTTGTGGTTCTGTGGGTTGGAAATTTTGTTGGAATTTTTGGGTTTGTGATGTGTTAATGCTGTAGTGGTGGTGGCAAGTAATTTGTGGGTGGTTGTGGTTCGGTGGTGGTGGCTGGTGTTGTGGTGTTTTTTTTTTATTGTTTTTTTTCGCTTCTGTGGTGTTTCAGTGGTAGTGGTGGTGATGGCTTTGGTGGGTTCTTCATGTTCTTTATGTTCAAAATTTGTGTGAATGGAGAGAGAGACAAATACCAATTTTTGATCTTGTTTCTCTTGCATTTTTATTCTATTTTTTGTTTTGGGAGGAGAGAGATATAAAATGTGAGCAAAAATACCTATTTACTCCTAATTTTAACAGAGGTGGGTTACGGAAAACAAACGGAACATACCTCAGGTGGGTTAAGTGACACTCTTCAAACCACAGGTAGGCAAAGTGATTTTCGCCCAAACCACATATGGGTTATGTGTAATTATCCCCCTTTTTTTTTTTTTTTTTTTGTGTGTGTAAAACTATGTAATTTTACTTAAAATTGTGCGTAAAGAAAAAAAATACAAAAAGTCAACCCAAGAAAATTGTATGTGAAATAGTGAATTTTGACTCAACAAATCTGACTAAACCCACAAAAAATATCTAAAAACACAACAGAATGGCATAACATTTTCATAATACCTTTATAATTGTGTGATATTTTATTTTGACTTGTAAAGAATTGACAGCTCAACATCTTTGAAAATATTGTGACGACAACAAGTTGTTTTAACCTTTTCACAAAAAAAAAAAAAAAAAAATGCTATGTCTACGATATTTTCATAACAAATCATAAGTAGTAGGTTGTTACAGGTTGTTATTGGTGGACAAAAAAGTAATTTCATTAGTAAGTTTAAATTAGAACCAAAAACAAATTACTACCTATAATTTGTTATGAAAGTATTGTAAAAAATATTGTGAATGTACACATCTTTTTTCACATTATCTTTATTTTTAGTTGTGGTTGGTTATAGTATGGTATTTTATTATTTTATTTCGAATTATAAGGAATTAACATCTCAAAAATTGTGAAAATATTGTGTCAATTTATTGTGTTAATATTTTATTATAATGTAAAACAATGTGAATTGGACAAACCAAAAATAATATAGCAAATCTATTACAGCGTTAAGCATTCACAAAAAAAAAAAAAAAAGGCCCGCAAAACAGTGAAAATTGAACAAGTCAAAACTACTATAACGAAGCTATGATAGCTTTTCCTGTTTACTCTTTTTATATATAGATTACTAAATTTGACTAAACCAAAAAAAAAAAGAAAAAAATCTATGAATATAACAAAATATTACAACATTTTCACAATACCTCTATTTTCAACTATGACGGATCCCAGTCCTATATTTTATTATCTTATTTTGACCTATAACTTACACCTCAATAGTTGTGAATATATTGTAATAACAACAAAATGTCACGACATTTTTAGTTGTGCTAGATCTCGGTATGATATTTTATTATTTTATTTTAACTCATAAGGAATTGACACATGCGTCACAACATTTTCACAATATCTCTATGTATACATTGTACTTACAATGTAAATTTATATTTTAGATCCAAAAAAATTGGCAAATTTTGTACACATTTACAAAATTTGTACAATATTTACCCTTTTTTGTGCAAATGTGTATAATATTAACCACTTTTGTGTATTTACAATTTAAATTTGCATTGCAAGTACAAAGTAAACATATAAAGATCTTAAAAACAAAAAACAAAAAACAAAAAACAAAAACAAAAACAAAAACAAAAACAAAGCTCAAACCAACTGGCATACTTGAAGGGAAAAAAAGAAAAAAAAGAAAAAGAAAAAGTGCACCTCACTAAAAGAAAAAAAAAAAAAACACACAAACAGATTACTGAACAAAAAAAAAACTTTAGGCACTATAGAAATTAATGTTAAAATGTTGTGGACTTAGCATTTTTTTATTTGATCTATAAGAAATTGAGATCTCAACAATTGTGAAAATATTATGATAACAATAAGTGTTGTAACATTTTCTCAAAATATTTATTTTTAGTTGTGGTTGGTCACACTCTCATATTTTATTATTTTATTTCGACTTGTAAGAAATTGACACGTCAATAATTGTGAAAATATTGTGAAATTTATTGTGTCAGTATAACTATATATACCAGCTTACATAAATATTTAGAAGAAAAAAAAAACACAAATCGATTATGGGAGGAAGAAAAAAAAAAAAAACTTTAGGCACTGTAACTACAATGCAGTGGCTCACGAAACCAAAATAACTGTAGCTACAGTGATTTTATATTCAGCCAAAACGCATCGTTTGACACTCCACAAACAGACAACATAGAAGGACTCACCAAAATTGCACTGTATATGAACAGTGTTTTAATACTGAATGCATAGTACCAAATCACTGTAGCGGCATTGCCGCTTTTATATATAAGATTTTATTCAGTCTCGCTCGGCCACTCCCACCCACTCGTTTTCATTTAACATACCCATAGTAGGAGTTTTATGGTTCCAAGTTACAAATCAGAGCATTAGCATTCAGATTTTAAAATTTATATCATTGTATCATCTTAAAAATTATTTTATTTATTACACCATATTATTTTATAATATATTTAACATCTCAACTTTTACTTTATTATATAACACATTAAAATAATATATTTACATAATAAAATAATATAACCCAATACTTAAATAAAAACCCAAAACTCAATAAAATATTATTTTTTAAAAATACCATCTTACTCAATACCATCCTACTTTTATGATGGTGCTCTAGCTTAATGTAAAACTATGTTTGTAATGGTGTTTATATATATATGGTGACCTTCAAAGAAGCTTTTTAATTCCTCCGAGTCCAAGGCCCTGTTTAGTATAGTATTTTAATAACATATTTTCAGTTTTTAAACAACATTACATACATTTTTTCATATTTTTCATCCACAAATATTTTTTAAAAATATAAATAACATTATTAAAACAATATTATCAAACAAGACCCTAGCATCTTCTTTTTCAGTTCTTGGTATTATTTTTCGCAATCATCCAAGCTAACTCCCAAGTCCCACCTAAAACCTTCGTCTTCATATTAAAAAAATAAAAAATAAAAAATAATTAAATGAAAAGTCATTTAATATTCAGTTTTACACATTATTGTACTGACTGGCGTGTGGATGGAGAATCCAATAAAGTCAGAAAAGTATCAATCTCAATACACGCCAAAACGATTGTACATCACACCTTTGCAATAACATTATTTATTTATTTTGATTTAGGAAGAGATTCTTAGTACAGGCATTTGTACTTTTAGCAATTTTCTAATTCGCCTTTTTCAACATTTCGAACCCACACGCCGCCCGTGACTAAATCTGATCCCACTACTATTAATAGGTGCAATATCTAGGGTTTGCATTTCAACTTTCGTACTTTTCCCTCTTTCTCTTTCTTCTCCTACTTTTTCTTTTCTCTTCCTTTCTCTGGCTCCTTTTGTCTGGACGCCACTCTTTCTCTCTTTCGTTTTTTTTTCTTTCTTCACCATTCATCCCTTCTCTCTCTTCTTTTTCTTTCTTCACCGGTTCTTTCTTTTCTCTTTTTTCTCTTTCCTATTTTCTCTCTCTCCATCTCCATGGGCTTGGTGGATTTTGACTGTGGTGGTGATTGATTTTGGGTGAGGGTTTCTCGGATTTAGTGGTGTGACTGATTTTGGTGTGGGTTTCTTGTGCAGATTCTACTGTTTTTCGACTTTCACAGAGATGTCAAGGAAAAGGCGCAGTGATAAGAAAAGCGAAAGGCGAAAAAGCGAAAGTCAAAAAACCGTAGAATCTGCACAAGTTCTTAATCCCTTCTCAATGACAAAGGCTGTGGAATGGGAAAGATTTGTGGACTTTCAGATAAAGTAGTTAATGTTTACTAAATTAATGACAACTACCACCTTTTGTTTGTTCAGTTGCTTGTATGTTTTAGTGGGGGCACATTATATTGTACTAAAGAATAATTATATTATTATATTTGAATATGTATGTTAACGACCGTACTATTTTCTAGTTTGTTATGTTTATTATCTTCTCTTGTTACAAACAGTCTTTATTATTGTATAGCACAATTTCTACTCAATTTTTGTTTTCGGCACAATATCTGTTTTCTGTACCATTTCCATTTTCTGTACAAAGTTACAAAGTTACAAACTTGCAGAAAACGGAAATTGTGCAAAAAACAGATATTGTGTCGAAAATAGAAATTGGGCGGAAATTGTGCATTAAAAGATAAGTCACAAGTTTTTTTATACAATAATAAAGACTGTTTGTAACAAGAGAATGCAATAAACATAACAAACCAGCAAATAGTACGGTCATTAACATACATATTCAAATATAATAATATAATTGTTCCTTAGCACAATACAATGTGCCTTCACTAAATCATTCAAGCAACTGAACAAACAAAAGGTGGTAGTGGTCATTAACTTAGTAAACATAAACTATTTTATTTGAAACTCCACAAATCTTTCCCATTCCACAGCCTTTGATACAAGTTTTGAAAATAAACACTATCTAAAGAGTTACAAGATTACAAAGTAAAATTTGTCTCAAAAGTTACAAGATTATATTTGTTTGGAAGGGAAGGATTACAAGAGAGAGAGATAACAAAAGTCTTTCTGAGGGAGAGGGAGGGAGCTATCTTGGACCTAAGTTTTAAACTTAAGAATTGAACTTGGAAATTATGACCTGTCTTCTGTCTTCGGAGTCTGTCTATTTATAGATGAAGTGAACCATGGTAAGTCTTCAAAAGTAACTTGAGTTAGGTAAAGTGAACTCAAGTTAATCTGTTGCTAGAACCTTGTAGAATTATGTGGAAATGAACAGTAAAAGTTTTACTATTCATGAACAACAATCTGTCTGGGGAATCTGTCCGGGTACGCATGCTAGTGAACAGTAGTAACTTTTAAAATATGTTCGTATTTGTCTAGACTCTTTTTGCGCATGCTAATGAACAGTAGTAACTTTTAAAATCTATCCGTATCTATCTGGACTGTCCTGGAGCTGTCTGGAAATCATAGTAATCTGTCGGAAGTGAATAGTGATCTGTTGCAGTTGTCTATCCTTTCTGTAGTTGTCTGTCATTTTATCTGATGGGTAGCTATAGTAGCTATTCTGTCAATATGCTTGTTAAACCTTTCTGACCACCACATGAATACACTATCATTGTTGATCTTGTATTCTGAAGGGATATTATCTCTATTGAGACGCCTTCATGCGTTAACTGAAATCTTTGTCAAAGATTTCTATTTTGGCAGAATTTGGTCTGAGATTTTAGCCTTAGAATGGCTATCTTGCTTGCCAGGCAATTGACCGTTAATTTTAAAATTAACTAATTAATATATTGTAAGTACACCCTAGTAGAAGGTCATTATGTAAGCGATGACGAGGGTTGAGCAATTATTATTTGAGAAAGGACAAGAGAGAACTAAAAGTCATGATCCTATAGTACAAGGCAAAAATCTATACATAAAGAAAGACAAAGTAAAAGAAGTGTTTGAAAGACAAAGTAATGGAAGGATACGTGGGAAGCTTGAAACAAAAGAGGAAAGACTAGAATTAATAGTCAACAAAGGTAGGAAAAACAATAATTTTTTTTTTACTTGAAAATATTATGTATCTACTTAAATACTACTACTACTGGGTAGAATAGTATTATCTATCGTTGAATTTGTAGGAATCTCATCATCTATTACTTGGTAAATTTTATCAATGCTTATGTCTTTTAAGATAGAAATTTCTTTTAGTAAGTGTATATCATTGGGGAATGGGGGTAGGAGGAACTTAAAGAACACTTCTGTTTCCAAAATATTAGTACATATTCCATTGTCTATCGTGAAAAAAGGGTAAAGTAAAGCCAAAAAAGGATTTCCTAGTATAATTTTAGAGGACAACTTATCTGTCAAGATGAAAGGTGTTCTAAAATTGATTCCATTATTATATATGTATGCCTTAGTTAGTTTATTACTTTGCAGGATTCATCATGACAGGAGCTTTCTGCCTTCATTAAGTCAATAGGAAATAGGGAGAGAAATAAGAACCGTAATCCGCCTCTGGGGCTTGTTCAAGTAATCCCATTTTTATTAAAAAATTTCTCATGCCGACAATTGGTAAAGAAGAGGCCTATGCTCATGCCCAGGAGCATAGCAATTTTAGATAGAGTTAAAATAATTATAATGTCGCAATTAAAAATCTATTATATTAATTTTTACTTGGGGCATAGAATGTGGGGAGGACTTAAATGGAATCTGTTAAGCTCAATTATCTTAATAGTTTGGCCGGTTTTAGAAGTAGAAGGAAATAATAACTTTGGTTATTTGCCTTATCTTTTTACTTAAAATTGCATTGCTTTCAATAATTATTATATCTAATATATATATTAGTTAATAAACCAATTTATTTAGCGAACTATCTTCGAAATTACATTTCCTTTAATGCAATTATAGTTAATAAACCAATTATAGTATCACCAATTTGCCATTGAATTGAATGATTTAATCCATCTCAATTTTTTTTTTTTTTATATTATGAATGCTTAAATTGTTCTGAGATAATGTCAACTCATAGAGAATAAAGTTTTTCAAAAAAAAAAAAACTTGATAGTTGGGTGAATTGTAAGGGGGCATGGGCCATAGGGGCCATTTGTCTTATCCTTTTAGTTAAAAAATTATTAACATCATGCCCATGATACCCAATGTAAATAATAAATTGATCAATTATCACACTCTGTAACCATGTCAATAAATACTTATCTTAAATCCCAATTGTAAACTAACCTACCATCACTGTTATTTTGCTATATTGTCATGCACCTGTTGATACCATAATTTTTTCTGTTTGTGTTAAGGGATTTGGATTGATTGCTCTTATTAGTTATTATGTAGCCAAAGCTAGCAAGATTTAAGCTTTTGTGGATAAAAGTAGCCATGCTATATACTTATCACCACAAATTGGGTGATTCATCATGACAGGAGCTTTTCGCTCATTAAGTCAATAGGAAATAGGAGAAATAAGAACCGCAATCCGCCCTTCAGTTGTTCAAGTAATCTCATTTTATTAAAAATTTCTGCGCCGGACAATTGGTAAAGAAGAGTCTTTGCTCATGCCCAAGAGCATAGCAATTTTAGATAGAGTTAAAATAATTATAATGTCGCAATTAAAAATCTATTATATTAATTTTTACTTGTGGCATAGAATGTGGGGAGGAGTTAAATGGAATCTGTTAAGCTCAATTCTCTTAAAGGTTTGGCCGGTTTTAGAGTTTGCCTCACTGCACAATTTCTTGAACAGAGAGAACTATAGGAATGTTATATAGATGCTATAGAGAGGACCTTATTTGTTCAATATGGTTAAATTTACATGGAAAGAAGTGCGCCACTTTAGACAGGGTGTGATCTAAATCATGAATTGCTATGATTTCAGTTTGATTTGGTGAAATATATTATTGCTGGGCATGCTTTTTTTTTTCAATTGGTGTCACGGATTTGTTAAGACCTATGTTGGTATCAATTTTAGATGTTTTGAGTGATGAAATGGCAAAACCATAGCTCAGTGCTTTGTTGGTAATGTGTTATGGTACTAAGGTTTCAAATTTCACTAGAAATTAAAAAAGAAAAAAAAATACATGATCTACTTTCTATCTATTGTATTATATAATGCCCAAGTCAGGTTTTTCACTCTACTGACTTTCACTAGTGATAGCAACTAGTTTATATGTGGCTGATTTTCAGGATTTATGCTGACTAGATCAATACTCATGGTTGGTGGCTGATTTGATTGACTATGTTACTTCTTTTTTTTAATTGGTTCAATTATTTTGTTTCTGTTGTTGTTGTTTAGCTCTGAAGGAGGCAGATGGCGGCCGTGTGATGGCAAATGGCAAGAATGTGGATGTCAAATCTTTCAGAAGCAGACATTCAGGTATTCAGTATCAGAAACTTTCTTGGAGCGTTTGGGTCCAAGATTCAAGGTTTTCGAATGATTTAGACATTTAGTTGGCTTTATATATTTATGAAAGTTTTTAATAGAGTGGATGCAAAGCAAATCTTTTAAAAGCAGACATTCAGGTATTCAGTCCTAGAAATTTCCTTGGACCGTGTTGGGTCCAAAATTCGGGGTTTTCGAATGATTTAGACATTTAGTTGGCTTTATATATATTTATGAAAGTTTTTCTATTGTGAGAGTTGGGTGGTATTGCTTGGCTTACATGCCTTTTTGAACAATTTTTAATTTGGTTAATGTTTAAGACAAATGTTGGATTATTCTCCACACAAAAAAAAATGTTGGATTGTGATGTTAGACATTTGAAATGTTGACTAGTCTAAGCTACAATCTGTTTCATATGTTCTGGTTGGCTTCATTCAAAACCTAGGATGTGTTTTGTGTCCAACTTCATTGTTCATTCAATTGCCGTTTTAAGAGGGTTACTAAGAGGGTTGCTAGTGCGCTGAGACCTTTGTTCATTTGATGGTAATTAGGATAGCAATTATATATATATATATATATATATATATACATATATTTCAATATCATTATCAATATTTTTATTTATTTATTTATTTTTTTATATCAAACAGCCAAACAAGTTTACCGACAAAGAGTATTTAGTGTATCCTTCAATTAAATAAAAATCTATTTCTTCAGCAGGTTGTGTATTTTGTCATTTTGTGGTGTTATTATTCTTGTAAGGTAGGTATTAGATTTTCAAAATCTGCAGCGGTAAATATATATATACCGAAGTTGTGACCTCCCGTGCACATGTTCCAAATGGAATAGTCTTACTTTTTATTGTTGATTTACTTTTAGTTTCTCTCAAATTTGGGATGGGAAATATAAACCCGATTCTGGAAGCAACTATATCAGAGAATAGCATCATAATAGAACGTTTGAAGGTGATGAGCATCCTAATCATTTCATCAAAAAAAAATTGCTGACAGGTTTGTACGATGGACGTTTGCTATTTGCAATATTCCTTCTTGTCATCTTTTAGATTTTATACTCTTTGAGCTTAAGTTTGTAATCCTTCATGTGTACTTACGGAGATATATAGTGTATTCAAATAGCATCATTTTTTTAATTAAATTATTTAGTTAATTATAAAAAAAAAGGTCAATTTGTAAGCTTTGGATATATTTGCTCTCATGTCACTCATGGTTTTAGAAGGTGTTTGACGCATTTGGGCATTGTCTTTTGTAGTATTTCCTCACAATTATGTTGTGCGCGAGTGCTGTCTTGTCTAACTTTGCTAAATTAATCTGATGCAAAGTTATTTCAAAATATTTTTTGTGAAGTATTGGAACATTAATAATTTTTTGTCTATCCGATTAAACAAAATTTATGAGTTGCATGTGAAATGGTTTGGAAGAATGACATAGTGTGCTGAATTTCTAATCGTTTTTAACTGCTTGATTTTCCATGTTATAAAGAGCGTTGTTTACCACCTTGCAACCTCATCCAAGCTATAAAGAGCTTTGTTTACCACCTTGCGAACTCATCCAAAGTCCACATCGTCAATGCTAATCTTGTTTTTGCTGCTAATTGGAGTGGAATCTTCTAGCTTGTTACCGCTATTACCTAACCATCCTCATACTCATTATGACTCCGATTCTGGATTCATTTGTTTCCTGAAAGATTACGCCATTAAAACTCACCGTGTAATTATTTCGGTCAAGTGGTTTCATTTAATCCTCTAACCCAAATCTTTGTCTACTGGTCGTCGTTCCTTCTCCCTAGTGAATTCTTGGGCTCTCTCCTGTGGCGATGACTGGTGGTTGCTTTTTTCCGAGTTTCTCCTATGTCAAATGAACCAAGTTATTCTATTATTAATCTATTATTAATTTAGGATCCATAGATTTGAGAAATTTTGAGATTGAAATCTTGGTTAGAGACATTAAAAAAAAAAAAAAAAAATCCATTTGTTTGAGATGGACCAGTTGACTTCCTAAAAACTTATGGAGACATCATGATCAAGTTTATACTCTGTTTACCATCTCAAATTTAGTTCGTATCCGAGACATAACGCCATGCAAGCTCCAAGGGCATATAAAGCATGAGTGGGAGGGTTACTTA